>CAUYRT010007192.1:0-57522 GCA_963574885.1 Lepilemur ruficaudatus
ACTCTATAAAAAAGACACCTGCACTCGAATGTTTATAGCAGCACAATTCACAATTGCAAAGTTGTGGAAACAACCCAAGTGCCCATCAATACACGAGTGGATTAATAAAATGTGGTATATGTATACCATGGAGTACTATTGAGCTATAAGAAGCAATGGTGATATAGCACCTCTTGTATTTTCCTGGATGGAGCTGAAACCTGTTCTACTAAGTGAGGTATCCCAAGAATGGGTGGACAGGCACCACATGTACTCACCAGCCAATTGGTATTAGCTGATCAACACCTAAGTGGACACATAGGAACAACATTTATCGGGTGTCGGGCAGATGGGAGAGGGGAGGAGGGGATGGGTATATACATACACAATGAGTGCGATGTGTACTGTCTGGGGGATGGTCAGGCTTGAGGCTCTGACTGGAGGGGGGCAAGGGCAATGTACATAACCTTAACATTTGTACCCCTATAATATGCTGAAATAAAAAATAAATAAATAAATAAATAATAAAAAGAAAAAGAAAAAAAGAAAAAAAAAGGAATACAAATTGGAAAGAGAAGTAAAACTATTAATATCTATGTTAAAGATAACATTATTTTTTTATGTAGAAAACCCTAAAGAATCCATAAAAAATTGGTAAATATATAAATTCAGTAAAGTTGCAGGATATAAAATGAACACAAAAAATTAGTTATATTTCTAGACACCTCCAATCAACAACACAAAAAGGAAATTTAAAAATACCCACTTACATAATAGCGTCAAGAAGGATGAAATACTTAATACTTTCTTAAAAAAATTGTGGTAGGCATATCTGGCGTGTTGTCTATCCTCGTAAATTTTTAATTGTACAATACAGTATGTACCACAGGCACAATGTTGTAAAGAAGATCTGTAGAACTTATTCATCTTGCATAACTGAAAATTTACATTTGTTGAAAAGCAAATCTTTGTTTCTTCTGCCCCTAGCCCCTGACAATCACCATGATATTCTCTGTTTCTGTGAGTTTGACTATTTTACATACCTCACAAAAATGGAACCATGCAATATTTGTCCTTCTATGACTGGCTTATCTCATTTGCATAACCTGCTTCAGATTTTCATGTTGTCGCACATGGCAGGAATTCCTTCCTTTTAAAGGCTGAATAATATTCCATTGTATGTATATGCCACATTTTCTTTATCCAAAATCCGCTGATAAACATTTAGATTATTTCCCTATCTTGTATATTGTGAATAACACTGCAATGAACACTGGAGTGCAGATATCTCTTTGAGATCCCGATTGCAATTCTTTTGCACATATATGCAGAATTGGGATTGCTAGATCATATGATAATTCTATTTTTAGGTTTTTTTTTTATTTTTTTTATTGGGGGAAAACTACAAAGCATTTACAGTATAATGCTTACAGTCACAATTTATAGTGAGCTGATTTCCCAAAATATATTACCACTCAAGTTGACTTATCTTGTTACATTCAAAAATCTACTCTGTCAAAGTAGTCCATAGAGTACATACACACTGCTCCTCTTGTATTATCCTGGATTAAGCTTCAGCCCATTATTCGAAGTGAGGTGACACAAGACCCGAAAAAATGGGTTCCACTTGTACTCACCATCAAATTGGTATTGACTCATTAACACTATGGTGCTCAAAGGGTGGGAGTGAACACTGGGGAATTGGGGGGTGGGGGGTAGACCCAAGGCTATTTTTAGTTTTTTCAGGAGTCTCCATGTTTTCTATAGCAGCTACATCATTTTACACTAGCACCATGGTGTACAAGGGTTCCAATTTCACCACATCACCAACACATTTTTTTTGAAACAGCCATTCTAATAGGTGTGAGGTAGTATCTCCTTGCAGTTTTGACTTGCATTTTCCTGATAATTAATGATGTTGATCACCTTTTCATATACCTGTTGACCATTTGTATGTCTTCTTTGAAGAAATGTCTACTCAAGTCCTTTGCACATTTTAAAATGAGGCTATTTGAGGTTTTTTAGCTATTAAGTAGTAGTTCCTTATATATTTTGGATATTAACCCCTTATTAGATATATTCTTTGCAAATATCTTCTTTCATTTAGTAGGTTGCTGTTTCTTTCTATTTATTCTTTCCTTGGGTATGCAGAAACTATTTAGTTTGATGTAACCCCACCTGTCTAATTTTGCTTTTGTTGCTTGTGCTTTTGGTGTCCTATCCAAGAAATCACTGCCAAGCCCAATGGCATGAAGTTTTTCTGCTGTTTTCTTCTAGTTGTTTAGTAGTTTCAGGTCTTATGTTTACATTTTTAACTCTATTTTGAGGTGATTTTTTTTTTTTGGTATATGGAGTAAGATAAGGGCCCAATTTAATTCTTTTCCATGTAGCTATCCAGTTTTCCCAATATCATTTGTTCAAGTGATTATCCTTTCCCCATTGTGTATTAACATTTAACCATATATGCCTAGGTTTATTTCTATTCTCTCTATTCTGTTTCATTGGTCTCTATATCTGTTTTTATGCCAGTACCACACTATTTCAATTATTGAGGTTTTGTAATATATTTTGAAATCAGGAAGTGTGATGTCACTACCTTTTTTCTTGCTCAAGATATTCAAGATATTGCTATGAATATTCAAAGTCTTTTGTGGTTCCATATGAATTTTAGGATTGTTTTTCTATTTCTTTAGAAAATACCATTGGGATTTTGATAGGCATTACAGTGAATTTATAGATCATTTAAAAAATATTAAGCTTCCCAATCCATGAACACGGATGTTTTTTCATTTATCTGTCTTCTTTAATTTCTTTCAGAAATGTTTTATAGTTTTCAATGCACAAGTTCTTCACCTCCTTGTATAACTTTATTCCTAAGTATTTTATTCTTTATGGTTCTATTGTAAGTGGACTTGTCTTAATTTCCTTTTGGGATAGTTTATTGCTAATGTGTAGAAATGCAATTGATTTTTACATGTTGACTATATATCCTACCACTTTACTAAATTCATTTGGTTCTTACAGGGTTTTTTCGGGGGTGGGGGGAGATGTGCACGTCCGCGTGTGTGTGAAATCTTTAGGGTTTTCTACATACAAGATCATGCCATTTGCAAACAAAGGTAACTTTACTTCTTCCTTTCTGATATGGATGCCTTTTATTTCTTTTTTCTTGCCTAATTCCTCTGGCTATGGCTTCTATACTGTGTTGAATAGAAGTGGTGACAGTGAGCACCCTTGCCTTATTCCTGATCTTAGAGGAAGGCTTTCAGTTTTTCATTGTTGAGTGTGATATTAGCAGTGGACTTTTCATATATGGCCTTGAGATAAATTCCTTCAATTCCTAGTCTGTTGAGAGTTTTTATCATGAAAGGGTGTTACATTGTGTCAAATGCTTTTTTCTGCATCTTTTGAGATTATTATGTGATTTTCATCTTTCATTCTCTTAATATGGTCCATCACATTAATTGATTTGTGTATACTGACTCATCTTTGCATCCAGGGATAAATCCCACTTGGTCATGGTGTATGATCCTTTTAATGTACTGCTGAATTTGGTTTACCAGTTTTTTATTGAGGATTTTTACATCTGTGTTCATCATGGATACTGTTCTGTAGTTTTCTTGTAGTGTCTTTATCTGGCTTTAGTGTAAGGGTAATGTTGGCCTCATAAAATGAGTTTGAAAGTGTTGCAACTCTTCTTCAATTTTTTGGAAGAGCTTAAGAAGGATTGGTATTAATTCTTCTTTAAATGTTTGGTAAAATTCACCAGTGAAGCCCTTTTGTCCTGGGCTTTTCTTTGTTGGGAGGTTTTTGATTACTGATTCACTCTCCTTATTTGCTACTGGTCTATTCAGGTTTTCTATTTCATCATCAATGATAGGTTGTATGTTTCTAGGAATTTATTTCTTCTAGGTTACCCAATTTGCTGTATATATTTGCTCATACTAGTCTCTTATGATCTTTTTAATTTCTGTGGCATCAGCCGCAATGTCTCCTCTTTCATTTCTGATTTTATTTATTTGAGTAAGGAAAAATGAAGTATTTTGGAACAAAATTAATAATAATTTTATTATGCTATAATAATATAATTATTATCCTCATTATATTATAATAAAATATGAGTGGAAAGACATATACTGAAAACTACAAAACACTGCTGAAAGAAATTATAGATGATCTAAATACATAGAAAGACATTCCATGTTCATGGATTGGACGATATATACTGTTAAGATAGTACTACCCAAAGTGATCTACAGATTCAATGCAATCCCTATCAAAATCCCAACAGCATTTTTTTTTTTTGAAGAAAAAGAAAAACCCTTCCTAAAATTCACATGGAATCTCAAGGGACTCTGTATAGCCAAAACAATCTTAAAAAATAACAATCTTGAAGAACTCACACTTTCTGATTTCAAAACTTACTACAAAGATACAGCAATCAAAACTGTGTGGTACAGGTATAAGGATAGATATGTAGACTATGGAACAGAATAAATAGCCCAGAAATAAAACTTCACATATATGGTCAAATGATCTTCAGCAAGGGTGTCAAGACCACTCAAGGGGGAAAGGACAATCTCTTCAGCAAACAGTGCTGGGAAAACTGAATAGTCACATGCAAAAGAAAAGAATGAAGTTGGACTCTTACATATATTGTAAACAAAAATTAATTCAAAATAGATCAAAGACTTAAACTTAAGATCTAAAACTATATAAAACTTTTAGAAGAAAACATAGGGGAAACTCTCACAAAATTGGATTTGGCAATGATTTCTTGGAAATGACAGCAAAAGCACAGAAATTAAGGAAAAAGTAGATAAACTGAACTTAAATTGAAAAACTTTTGTGCATCACAGGATACTATTAGGAGAGTGAAAAGACAACCCACAAAATTGGAGAAAGTATCTGCAAAACATATATCTGATGAGGGGTTATTATCTACAGTATATTAAAACAGTCCTACAACTCAATAACAAACAACCCACTCTATTAAAAAATGGGCAGAGGATTTGAATAACTTCTCCAAAGAAGATATACAAATGGACAATAAGCGCATGGAAAGATGGTCAACATTATTAGTTTTATTGTATACATTGTAAAACTTTATGTATATTATGATGTTTTGATATTAAAAAAAAACATTTTAGATCCTGAGAGACTACCCCTCTCAGGTCAGTCAGTTCTTAGAGATAGCAAAGGGCCCAGCAGTCAGTATGCCTTTGATATGCAAACTACGCAATCCAGAGTTGTACCTCCTCTCTCTGGCCTGTGCACCCCAGAGGCAATATTCTCCTGCTTTAATCATCCCACGGCCAGGAACCAGGAACCAGGTAACTAGAGACCACCCCTACAGCTTAGAACTCATTGAAATTATTCAAACTAGCCAACCTGAAATGTTTTTTTTTTCCTGCCCTGCCTTTCCTTTCCTGTAAAAACCCCAATAAAGGATCCAGCTTTGGCTTTCCCTTTCACTTGCCCCTTTTGCCTCCTGACTGTCCCGGTATTTTCCCCTGCGACCATGTGTGGCATGTGGTGACCTCAACTTTGGGAACTGTGAGCATAATAAACTTCTTTCTTCCAAGCCTAGTTCCAATCTCCTCCTGTGGTCTATTGACTTTACCATGCCATATCTAACATATGCATTATTAGAACATTAGTCATCAGGGAAATGTAAATCAAAATCACACTGACATACTTCACATCCAATAGGATGGCTATAATGTAAAAATGGAAAATAAATGTTGGCAAGGGTATGGACAAATTGGTACCCTTGTACATTGCTTGTGGCAATGCCAAATGGTACAGCTGCTATAGAAAACATTTCAGGAGTTCCTCAAAAAGCTAACACAGAATTACTATATGACCCAGAAATTTTACTATTAGGTATGGACCCAAAGGAACTGAAAGCAGGGACTTGAACAGATACTTGTATGCCAATGCTCATTACAGCATTATTTACAATAGCCAAATGGTAGAAACCACCCAAGTGTCCAATAGATGAATGGATAAATAAAATGTGGTATATATATATAAAATGGAATATTATTCAGCCACAGGAAGGAATAAAGTTCTGATACAAACTACAACATGGATTAACCTTGAAAACATTATGCTGGGTGAAATAAGCAAGACACAAAAGGACAAATATTATATGATTCCGTTTATATGAGATATCTACAATAGGTAAATTCATAGAGACAGAAAGTAGATTAGAGGTTACTTGGGGCTGAGGGTAAGGGGAATGGCGAGTTATTGCTTAATGATTACAGAGTTTTTGTTTGGAGTGATTCAAAAAAAAGTTCTGGAAACAGGTAGTAGTGATAGTTGCACAACATTGTAGATGTAATTAATGTTACTGAATCGCACACTTAAAAACAGTTACAATGGCAAAATTTTATGCTATATATATTTTACCACAATTAAAAAATTAATATACTAATCCAAACTGAATCAAACACTTTATTATTTTTTCAAATTAAACTTTAACAAAATTTCAATAGATTTAGGGGGTGCAAATGTTTTTTTGTTACATTGATGATTTATATAGTGGTGAGGTCAGGGCTTTTATTGTACCCATCACCCAAATGGTGTACATTGTACATGATAGGTAATTTTTGATCCCTCATCCTAAATTATACATTTTAAAAGGACATTTTGTATGGTCTGTGAATTATTTCCGAATAAAGGTGTGAAAAAGACCAATAGAAGTGATAAAATGAAACAATTTAAAAATACTTGAAAAATCAAAAAACAAAGAGCAAGGTAGCTTGCTTAAACATAACTCTATCAAAATTTACATTACATGTGAGTAGAATAAACGCTTCAATTACAAATATACTTCACATATTTAAAAAAGTAGGGGAAAGCATGCACGTGTTTATGGCATGGCATACATGGCATGATAAAAAAAAGTTTCAAATCAAATTTGTAGAGATGAAAAATACACAGGATAGGATTAACAGCAGATTCTAAACTGCAGGATAGATAGTAAACTTGAAGATACAACATTACAAACTATCATAAACGAAACAAAGAGGGAAAAAAGACTGAAAACCAGAGAATCAGTGAGTTGTGGTACAACTTAAAGTAGCTTAATATATATGTAACTGGAGTCTTAGAAGGAGATAAATATTTTCATAATTTGATGAAAACTACAAATATACAGTTCAACAAACCCAAAGCTGAAGAAATATAAAGAAAACTATGCAATTTCTCACCACTAAACATGTTAAAAAAATAACTACACCAAGGTATATTATAACCAAATTTCTTAAAACCAAGGATAAAGAGAAAATTTTAAAAGCACCCAGAAGGAAAAAAGATACATTATGTATGTAAGAATGACAGTAGAATTCTTGTCAGAAACAATGTAAAAAACAGAGATGAACCATCTTTAAAGTATTAAAGGAAAAAAAATTGTTGACCTAGAGTTCTATACGCAGTGAAAATCTTTGTGTATTTATTTAAAATTTTTTTTTAATCTTTTTTTTTTTTTAATTTCTGGGTATTATGTGGGTACAAACATTTTGGTTACATTTTATGACTTTGCCTCACCCTAGCCAGGGTTAGAGGCATGCCCTTCCCCTCTACAATGCTCACCGTGTCCTTCAGTTGTGAGTTTACCCCACCCCAACCCCCTATTGCTTGGAGAATATTACTACCATGTAAGCACCATAGTGTTAATCGGTCAGTGCCAATTTGATGGTGAGTACAAGTGGAGCCTATTCTTCCAATCTGATGATATCTCACTTCAGAAAATGGGCTCAACCTCAACCCAGGAAAATATAAGTGGTGCTAGATCACTGTCGTTTCTTATAATTCAGTAATATTCCATCGTATACATATACCAAATTTTAATAATCCACTCATGAATTGATGGGCACTTGGGCTGTTTCCACATCTTTGCAATAGTGAATTGTGCTGCTGTAAACATTTGGGTGCAGATGTCTTTATTATAGAATATTTTTTGCTCTTTTGGGTTGATGCCTAATAGTGCTATTGCTGGATCGAATGGTAATTCTCCTTTTAGCTCTTTGAGGTATCTCCAAATCCTTTTCCACAGAGGTTGCACTAATTTGCAGTCCCACCAGCAGTGTAAGAGTGTGCCTGTCTCTCCACATCCTCGCCAGCATTTGTTGTTTTGGGATTTTTTGATAGAGGCCAATCTCACTGGGGTTAGGTGATACCTCATTGTGGTTTTGATTTGCATTTCTCTAACAATTAGAGATGTTGAGCATTTTTTATGTTTACTGCCATTATTCTGTCTTATTTTGAAAAGTTTCTGTTCATTTCCTTTGCCTATTTATTGATGGGGTTGTTTGATTTTTTTCTTGTTGATTCTTTTAAGTTCTAGATAGATTCTTGTTATCAGATCTTTATCAGATGTATAGATAGCAAATATTTTCTCTCATTCTGTAGGCTGTCTATTCACTCTGATGATAGTTTCCTTGGCTGTGCAAAAGCTTTTTAATTTGATCAGATCCCATTTATTTATTTTTGTTGCTGCAGTGATTGCTTTGGGGGTCTTCCTCAAAAATTCTTTGCCTAGGCCAATGTCTGAAAGGGTCTTCCCAACATCTTCTTCTAGAATTCTTAAGGTTTCATGCCTTAGGTTTAAGTCTGTTATCCATCTTGAATTGAGTTTTGTGAGAGGTGAGAAGTGGGGATCCAGTTTCATTCTTCTGCAAGTAGCTATCCAGTTTTCCCGTCAACATTTATTGAAAAGAGATTCTTTTCCCCAGTGTATATTTTTGTCTGCTTTGTCAAAAATTATATTACCACATGCGGATGGCTTCATCTCTGGATTCTCAGTCCTGTTCCAAAGGTCTATGTCTCTGTTCTCGTGCCAGTAAAGGTCTATGTCTCTGTTCTGTGCCAATGGAAAGCAGTTTTAGTTATTATAGCCTTGCAGTACAGCTTGAAGACTGGTAGACTGATACCTCCCAGCTTGATCTTTTTACTTAAGATTGCTTTGGCTATATGAGGTCTTCCCTGGTTCCACACAAAGCGTATAATTATTTTTTCTAGATCTGTAAAGAATGATGATGGTATTTTGATAGGGATTGTATTAATTCTGTAGATTACTTTAGGTAGTATTGACATTTTAACGATATTGATTCTACCAATTTATGAGCATGGTAGATTTTTCCATCTGTTTACATCTTCTACAATTTCTTTTCTTAGTGTTTTGTAGTTCTCCCTGTATATGTTTCTAACATCTTTTTATTTTAAAGAGATTTATTCTGAGTCTAATTTGAGGACCATGACCCGGAGCCATGCCCAAGAAGCCTTGAGCAAGTGGACTCCAGTGAAAATCTTTAAAAAAAAAGAAGTGAAATAAAAACTTTCCAGACATACAAAAGCTGACAGAATTCATTTCCAGCAGACCTGCACTACAAGAAATGTTAAAGGAAATCCTACAGGCACAAAGTAAATGACACCAGATGGGAACTTGCATCTACACAAAAGAATTAAGAGCACCAAAATGGTTAACTACATGGGTAAATAGAAAAGACTTTCCTTATTTAAATTTCTTTAAAAGATAATCAACTGTTTGAACAAAAATAATAACAATGTATTGTGAGGTTTATAATATATGTATAAATAAAAGTATGACAACAATAGCATAAAGGGCAGGAAGGAAAAATGGAAATATACTATTGTAAGGTTCTTGCACTATTCATGAAGTGGAATAATACCACTTGAAGGTAGAGTGTGTAAGTTTAAAACCTATCCTGTAAACTCTAAAGCAATCAGAAAGTAACAAAACAAAGAGCTATAGCTAATAAACTGACAAAGGAGGTACAGTGGAATAAGAAAAAGTACTCAATCCAATGGAAGGCAGAAAAAGAAGGAGAAGGGAACAAAGAATAGATGGAATGAATTGGAAACAAAAAGCAAGATGGTAGATTTTAAATATTCCCACAAAGAAAACTGCAGGCCCCGTCTGCTTAACTGGTAAATTCTTCCAAACATCTAAGGATTAGAGAGTAATGACAGTACCTAAACTCAGAGGATAGAAAGGTAACACTCCCCAACTTGTTTGATGAAGCCAACATATCCCTGATACCAAAACCTAAAAAGAAATATAAATTACAGACTAACATTCCTTTTAAACATAGACGCAAAACTCCCCATCAATAGCAAATCCAACCAAATGTTATATAAAAAGGATAACACACCATGACCTTGTAGGAATGCAAAGTTGGTGTAACATCAAAAAATCAATGTAATTTACCATATTAACTGAATAAAGGAAACGATCATCTCTATATATGGAGAAAAAGCATTTGATAAAATCATGAACACTCTCAAATGAGGAATTGAGGGGAACTCTTCCATCTGATAAAGGGTACCTACAAAAATCTATATCTAGCTACATACTTAACTACAAAAATATTGAATTTTTCCCCATAAGATGGTCAATAGGAAAGAATATTCAATATTGAATATTGTGTAGAAGGTTCTAGACAGTGTAATAAGGCAAGGAAAAGAAATAAAAGGCAGGATTCTACAAAAAAAGCTACTAGAACTACTAAGTGAATTTTGCTAAGTTGCAGGATACAAACAAGGTCAATATACAATAATCAATTTTATTTCTATATACTAGCAATAAAGAATGGGAAAATGAAATTTAAAAATTTACAATAGAATATAAAAGCATGAAATTCTCAATGGTAAATTTAACAAAATATGTATAGGACCTATACATCAAAACTGAAACACTGCAGAGAAAAAATTTAAAAACCCTATGTAAAAGCAGAGATATGCCATATTCACTGGTAGAAAGACTCAGTACTGTCAAGATACCAATTCTCCCTAAATTGACCTATATATTAACTGACGTCACAAAGATACAAGTTGTTGCATGTGTTTTTTTGAGAGATGGAAAATAACAAGCTTATTCTAACACATAAATGGAAGTGCAAAGAACCTAAAAGAGTGAACACAATCTTGAAGAAGAAGAACATAGTTGGAGGACTTACACACTACATAATTTCAAGAATTCTATAAACCTACAGTAAACAACACAATGTGGTACTGGCACAAACAGATCAATGGAACAAAATAAAGCATCCAGAAATAAAGCCCCACAGAGGAGAATGGATAAACAAATTGTGGTAGCTATATTCATACAATGGAATAGTACAAAACCATAAAAAGAATAAACTATTACGATAATCAACAACATGGATGAATCTCATAGACATAATGATGAATGAAAGAGGCCAGATACAAAAGGGTACATGACATATGATTCCATCTCTATAAATTTTAAGAACAAGAAAAACACTATCTATGGTGATATAAGTCAGAAACATGGTTACCTCTACTGGGGATTATTAGCTGGAAGGAGCATGAGGCACCTTCTGGGGTGTTAGAGATGTTTTATATCTTGATCTGGGTAGTGGTTACATGGGTATAGACATATGTAAAAAATAATTGAGCTGTACACTTGATGCATTTTATTGCATGTATGTTATTTTACCATAAAGAGAGACACCTGTTAGTTTATTAGTACCTTATGTTACTCTGGGTCATGTAGTCAACAAAATTAAGAATTTTATTTGGAAAGTACAGACTATACTAGTACTGGTCAAACAGACCATTCCAGCTACATAGCGTACTCTTCGGGGATTAAGGATAGCTGAGAGATAGACTGGAAGTACCAAAGAAACTGGTCTGCAGATTTGAGATCAGATACTTCTTTGATCTCTTTGTCACATGACTCTCAGCAATGGGTCATAAAGTGAGATCTAGAACCCAGGTGTTTTGACTTTCTGCACGGTTCCATGCTTCCTCCAATTACCACATGCTTTGTTGAAAAAAACTGTTTATAAACTGCTACAAAATCCAGCAGTAGTCTGTGCATCCTCCTAAGACCTGCTGTTAATAGATGTCCCTGTAAAATTCACAATAACAAGAAACATTTAACATACTGACTGCCACACTAGAAATTTTTTTTTTCCTAAGGGCACAGTGTTTTATTATGAAAATAGAATAAAGACTTTGAAAAGGGAATCCTTCCTAATTTAATGAAAAATGTTATTTTTTATTGTTTTCTGTGCGTGAGTTATATACAACTTGAAAAAAAATTCATGCGGCTCCCAAGGTGAAGGCTCCCAAGGTGAAGAGATGTGAGTTACATATACTTCATGAGCCCATGGGCTCAAAACTAGCATGAGTTAAATACAACTCACAGGGCAGTTAATGTGTTAAAACAGTTCTTATACTATGTACTAGATACTATGTTAGACTGTGTTACTGTGTTAGGCACTTTATATGCATTACCTGATTTATTTCTCAAAATGCTATGAAGTAGGTATATATCCATTTTACAGAAGATGACAACTGAGGCACAAAGAGGTTAAGTAACTTGCCAAAAGGTCACATAATTAGGAAGTGTCAGAGGTGGAATTCAAATCCAGGCAGCTTGATTCTAGAGCTTCTACTCTTAAACACTACAATGCAGCTGCCAGTCACAATGAACATGACCAATCACTGATGTATTTCAAGGTGTAAACTTCTATTCTGCATTTACATTTATAATTGTGCAGACCCAAACTCTAACTGACCTTTGCTCTCCTTCTGTTCACCATATATCTATTATTTTTACTCAAAATCTTCATCTACTAACCACATCGAAAATGTGAAGACATGTAGAACTGTAGCATAAGTAGCTCACAGGGACACACTGCTTTAAGGCTTATTGGCCCTTCCCAATCCATGCCTCTTGCTTGATATAAGCAAAGCTCAAGCTATCATTGTAAGTGAAAAAAATGAATCATCCAGTTTTCAGGATTCATACTAGGTCATAATTGGCCTGTAAATTGGTTTCATGTTTTACAAATTTGTACAGAGAACAGATTGGTACACGCAGTTGATAGGCATCAATCCAAAGCTTTAGAAAATTGTTTCTGTATACTGATTATGTTTTTCAAATCAAAGCTACCTTAATGCCTATTAATGGATAATAGCTTTTTTCTATGCTTCATTGAAGCACGTAATAGAGATGAGAAAGGAAAAAAAAAAAAAACCAAAACACCAAAGTATTGAATTTAAGGCATTTCCCTATTATGTCAGCCATAATCCATGGTTTCTCTACTTTACATCCTGAAAAAATCATCATATTCCATACTTACTGAATCCACGAGATTTTCTGTTTTGTCTATCAATAATTCCAATCTTTCTCCCCGCTGAGCTACCAGATCTGAAAATATTGGAAAAACAGAAAAGATCAGATTTTATATTACATATCTGCTATTTTTATCTTTGCTTAAATCTAAATCTGATTTTAATTACAGCTGGCATTCTTGATAGCTCATATTTACTACAGAAGTGCTTATACCTTTAAGTAATAAGAGTTTTTAGTAAAGCTATCAATTAAAGTAGGGATTGGCAGTTTTTTTCTATAAAAGGCCAGATACTAAATATTTTAGGCTTTATGGGTACATGGTCTCTGTTGTAATTACTTAACTTTGTTTGACATAAACAATATGTAATGAATGGGCACAGCTGTGTTCTAATGAAACTTTAACTAGAAAAATAGGCAGCAGACCAGACTTAATCCAAGGGCCATGGTTTGCAAACCTTTGAATTAAGGGTATGATATGAGAGTAAAAAAACATAGGACCCCTTAAATGAGTAAAAGACACTTCCAGAATTATAGCTTGGAGAGCTCCTCAGACTCTCTCTCCAACAAAACCACCATGACTGCTGAAATTATAAAAACAAACAACAACCATTTTGAAAAAGTCTCTGGAAACTGTGTATGTCCTATCTTAAGAGCATATAGCAAATAGAGAAACATTTATACAAGAAAATCAGTGAATTATCTATAAACTGTGAGAGTCTATGGCATTTGAGTCATGACCTGTTCCCTCCCTCCGCTCACTGAGATGAGAGCTCTACTCTTGGCAAGTACAGTCTGGGGGCTTCCTTTCTCCCTAGGTGCCAGTCGAGGTCTACACTCCCTCCCCAGGAAGAGCAGGTCACTAGCATTTTTCATCCCACTCTGCCCCTAGCTCTGTGTTGCAGAAGCTCTGTTCTAGGAAGCTGTAGCTGATAGGTCTAGGGCTCCTTTTTTCCTCTTAGCCCCCACTCACAGGGCAGAAGCTCTATCTCCAGTGACAGACCAAGAATACTGGGCCCTGACTGCCCCTACCCTGACTTACTCATAGAGTGGAGTTTTCATGCTGGGAAAAGCAAGCCAAGAAGAACAAGGTTACCCCTCACTCCACTGGCAAAGCAAGGGTGTCACTCCAAGAGAAGCAGTTCACTGTCCTTGCTCATAGCTCCACAGCAGTGTCTCTGAGATTGTTCCCAGGGGGAGAGGTAGGCTTTAAGAAGAGAGAGCTTTCCCTGGGGAAAAACTTTATTTGGAACGGAGTATGGGGAAATTGAGGCCTAAGGGTGCTGTCAAAAAACATGGAGATTTTGAAGGTAAGCAAATACGTCTGGTAGCTTCATAAGAACAACAAGCTAAACTGTAGGCCACCTAGAAGTTTAACAGAGATAACCAAGGAAAGAGATAGCTAAGAATGGGTGTCCTGGGTCAGAGGAAGTATCCAAGACTGCCCTTACAATGGAGCCCAAATCTAATTAGATGTGACTAGAGCAATTTATGTCTGGAGCACTATCAAAAGCAATAGAGCAAATAGCCAGCAATTAGTGCAGACTAGTAGCTGGGTGAGATACCAGAGACAGACCAGCTAGAAGCTAAACAGGAAAATTTAAAAAAGAGACACTTAAAGAGAGCTGTGTCATTCCAGAGTGACTATGAGCATGCCCAAGGCTGTTCCCTCTGAGGAGTGACATTAGAGGACACATATGTGGGATTTCAGTGAAAAATTCCACCCAGTCACTAAATAAACAAACAAACAAAAAACAAACCCTGGGGCATGGGACTCACTATCCAGAGTTGCTACAATACAGTATCTAAAATGTCCAATTTTCAACAAAAAATTATAAGATATGAAAAGAAACAGGAAAGTGTGACCCAAACACCGAAAAAAGAGTGGGGAATAGAAACTGACTTTGAGGGGGTCCAGCTGTAGGACTTAGCAAAAACTTCAAAGCAGTCATAATAAATATGTTCAGTGAACTAAAGGAAATCACCTTAAAGAAGTAAAGGAAGTTATGATGACAATGTCTCAGCAAACAGATCAATAAAGGGATAAAATTATTAAAAAAAAAAAAAAAGAATCACCAGGAGCAGTGGCTCACACCTGTAATCCTAGCACTTTGGGAGGCCGAGGTGGGCGGATTGCTCAAGGTCAGGAGTTCGAAACCAGCCTGAGCAAGAGCGAGACCCCGTCTCTACTAAAAATAGAAAGAAATTAATTGGCCAACTAAAAATATATAGAAAATATTAGCTGGGCATGGTGGCGCCTGCCTGTAGTCCCAGCTACTTGGGAGGCTGAGGCAGAAGGATTGCTTGAGCCCAGGAGTTTAAGGTTGCTGTGAGCTAGGCTGATGCCATGGCACTCACTCTAGCCCGGGTAACAGAGTGAGACTCTGTCTCAAAAAAAAAAAAAAAAAAAAAAAAAAGAACCAATGGAAACTCTGGAGCACAAAACCAGAAATGAAAAATTGACTGAAAGAGGTCAACAGTAGATTGCAGCAGGCAGAAGAAAGAATCAGCAAACTTGAAGACAGGTCGATTGAGAGTGTCCATTCTGAAGAACAGGGAGGAAAAAAAAAAGGAATGAAGATAAACGACAGGGCCTCAGGGAAACATGGGACACCATAAGTGCACCAACACGTGAATCTTAAAAAAGAACAAAGTTGGAAGATTAATATTTCCTGATTTTAAAACCTACTACAAAGCTACAGTGATCATGATAGTGTGGTACTCGCATAAAGATAAATGGAACAGAACTCAAAGTCCAGAAATAAAGCCATACATCTATCGATAACTAATTTTTGATAAGGGTACTAAGACCATTCAATTGAGAAAGAAAAGTCTTTTCAACAAATGGTTCTGGGACAACTGGATATACATGTTCAAGAGAATTAAGTTAGACTCCTTCTTTACCCCACATACAAACATTAACTCAAAATAGATCATGGACCTAAAATTATAAAACTCTTGGAAGAGAACACAGGAGTAAATCTTTGTGCTCTCAGCTTAGGCAATAGTTTCTTAGAAATGACATCCTCAGAGGAGCCAAGACGGCCAGCTAGAGACACAGCTTGTTGGACCATCTGGGCAGAAGAGTAGATGGTTAGACTGAGCAGAGTGGAGAACAATTACTGCTCCCAAGTGAACCACAGGGACAGACACTAGTGGTGTCTGGGGACCACACAAGAGGTGCTGTGAAGCTGAGAGATAGGTGGATAGAAAAGAAATCAGAGGCATGAACCAAATACAGGGAAGCCTCGAGCCCAATCGGGGCTCCCCTCCCCTACTGGGTGCCTCAAGCCAGCACTGGCACATAGGGCTCTCATCCCATGGGGGATTGCCACGAGGGACCAGAAAGCCAGCATCTCTGCAACTGGACGTCTCCTCCTCTGCACCTCCTCCATTATTCCTGGCATCATAGAAAATAATTTTGGCTCAAGCCAGCTTGAAGTTGTGGCCCCACCCTCCCCATAGCAACCCCAAAGGCGCTCTGTGCTGTGAGACTTATTTTCCAGAAATGGGGGCCGAGGGGGGGGCATTCCCAGCTGAACCCACCTCAGAGAGCATAGTTGCCACAGCAGCAGCTGGGAAAGATGGGTGGGAACTGGTGCCCCCCCCGCCCACATGAAAGGGTGCAGGGAGACCACTATAGTGGCCACTAGAGTGCTCAGTGTTGAGAGCCCTGCTTTTCAGCTTCAGGGGCCCTTCCTGCCTGAGCTTTAGCTGGTGGAACAGCTACACTTTGCAATCTTCCTGCCCACATGCATTCGGTGCCTTCACCTACTGATGGCTCAGACAGGCCAGCTGAACCTCGTGCCTCCTGGTTGCAAGAGCAGGGTGGGGAGATGTAGAGGAAAGGTCACGGTTCCAGGCTTCGGTGGCAAGGGAGAGCCCTCATGGCCATATCCAATGGGAGGAGGACAGAGGAGCAGAAGGCTGTGAGTGTACCTTATCCCCCATCCCCACTGTATAATTGCCAAACTGGAGAAGGCTGCGGCATGGGGACTGAATTAGCATAGGCCCTGGTTCCCATGAGAATCGAAGCAGCGGCCCCTCCCACCACTCACTTCAGTAGGAGTGCAGCTTGATCCAAGAGACTGATGAGTCACCACTACTCCTCCAGTGGGAGTGTGCCCCTGGTAGAGACCTCTGTGGATAGAAACGCCTACCCCCTCTCGTTGGGGTCTAGTGATGGAGAAGGGGCACACAATTGGAGATCCCCCTACCTGCCAGCATCACGCAGAGGTGCATGCCAGCAGATCAGACACAGAACTGTAGGGTAGCCTGAGAGCCGGTATTGGGTGGGGAGGTAAGTCATGTGGACTGATAAGAGGGGAAAGTGCTGTGGAGTTCCAGGGAACAAGTGGAGAGGGAGCACATCCCACCCCACAGAGAAACCAGGTTAGTAGACAGGGATGGAAAAAGCCTAGCTAGGGGCCCCAGCAATCACATGATTAGGCCCTCCCATCAGGAGCTGCTGTCCAGAGATAGTCCTGAATTCCATTTTGGCGGCTCCCCCAGGAGGCAGATAGGCCGGATGAGCTCTGCAGATGCTCAGCAAAGCCCCTCACTCACACTCTCACATCCCAGCCGTGCTCTATCTTGCTCCTCCCCCATCTCAGGGGGTGTAGCGTTCAAGCAAGTCCTGGGAGCTACAAGACCCCTCCTAAAGTGCTGGGCATGTGTGTACCCCACCTGGGGGACAAGGCCTACCATGAGAACAAAATATTTCCTCAGCAACTGGCTCCTCCATGCAAACTACAATCAATGACAGTAGGAACAATCCCATAGCTAAACATAATGCCTTCTGTCTCTAGCTATTAGGGAGTGGCAGATTCGTACACACAAGAACAATCCACCAGCTCAGAGATTAAGCTGGGGGACGAAACTCACCACACTCCATTGGGAGGAGGTGAAGAAAACAGGTCAGAGGTACCCCAAGAGGTGCATCAAATCTACAAGAACACCCCAAACACAACTCAGGATCAACATTCCTCTCCCTGGCATGGTCCGGGATCAATCTTCGGGGGACTTGGAGACAGGGCCATTAACCGCCCTAGCACCCCCAGCTCTCAACCAAGAGGCCAGATGAGAAGGAAGAAGTGAAATAACTCTGGAAATATGAAAAATCATAGTAAAAAGACACCCCCCAAAAGAAATCAATAGCTCCTGACCAATGGATATCAATCTAAACAAAATGGTTAAAATGGCAGATGAAGAATTCTGAATACAGATTGCAAGAAAGCTCGTTGAAATACAAGAGAAAATAGAAATCCAACACAAAGAAACCACAAAAACAATGCAGGACATGAATAAAAACCTCTCTAAAGAAATCAAAGTATTAAATAAAAACCAAACAAAAATTCTGGAAATGAAAAATGCATTCAAGGAATTACAAAACACAGTGGCAAGCCTTAAGAATAGGCTAGATCACATAGAAGAAAGAATCTCAGAGCTTGAACACAACACATATGAGCTAAACAAATCAGTCGAAGAGAGGAACACAGAAACGAGGAGCATGAACAAAGCACACAAGAAATATGGGATTATGGAAAGAAGCCAAATAGAGAATCATAGGCATCCCTGAGAACAAAGAAGAAAATATATAAGGGTTAGAAAACCTATTTGAGGGAATAATTGAGGAAAACTTCCCTGGCCTAGCTAGAAATCTAGATATCCAGGCAGAAGAAGCACACAGGACTCCTGGGAGATTCATTGCGAAAAGGCAATCACCATATCACATAGTCATTAGGCTGGTCAAAGTAAACACAAAAGAGGCACTCCTACGAGCAGTAAGGCAAAAGCAGCAGGTAAGCTACAAAGGAAAACCTATCAGACTAACTACAGACTTCTCAACTGAAACCTTACAAACCAGAAGGGACTGGAGACTCATCCTCAGTCTTCTAAAACAGAATAATGGCCAGCCTAGAATTTGGTATCCTGCAAAACTAAGCTTCTTATATGAGGGAGAAATAAGACTTTACCAGACAAGTGGTCACTGAGGGAATTTGCAAAGACCAAACCTGCCCTGCAGGAAATACTCAGACCTACATTATACACTAATCAGTGCAATAGATACCCACCAGTATAAAATCACCCAAAAGCTAAAGTCCAGAGCCCGGATACCACAATGGTTCAAGAGACAAAACAAAGCAAGAAGGGTTTACCCATCAGGATGAAGAGATATCCACACCACATATAAATTCTCTCAATAAATGTGAATGGCTTGAACTCCCCACTGAAGAGACATAGGCTGGCTAAATGGATAAAAAAAAATACAAACCAAGAATCTGCTGTCCCTAGGAAATGCATCTAACCCACAAAGACTCATTCAGACTCAAGGTAAAGGGATGGAAAACAATATTCCATGCAAATGGAAACCAAAAGAAATCTGATGTAGCCATTCTCATATCAGATAACATAGATGTTAAATCAAAAAAAGTAAAGAAAGACAAAGGTGGTCACTGTATGATGGTGAAGGGAACAATTCAACAAGAAGACTTAACAATCCTAAACATTTATGCACCCAACACAGGAGTGCTCAGATACATAAAGCACGTCTTGCTTGATCTAAACAAAATAACAAACAGCAACTCCATAATATCCAGGGACTTCAATAGCCCACTGACAGAACTGGACAGATTCTCTGAACAGAAAATAAACAATGGACTTAAATAGAACTGAAGAACAAATAAGCCTAACAGACATTTACAGAACATTCTACCCCAAAAACACTGAATATACATTCTTCTCTTCAGCTCATAGAACTTTCCCTAAAACTGATCACATTCTAGGCCATAAAACAGATCTCAACAAATTTTAAAAAATAGAAATTATGAAAAGACAGAAAAATGACAGAGTAAAGGTGACTTCCTGGCTCTCTGGTCCCAGAGAAAGAGGTGAAGAACTCAGTCTGCTATGCGCAAGTGGATCACTCCCCCATGAGAACAGCATTGTGAAACTGCAGAGAAACAACATGGGACACACAACACAGGGGAAAAAACGGTGAACAGGAGATAGGATTGTGAAGTCTGGAGAGTGCGAGAAAAACAATAGAGAATATAGTGTGGGACGGCTGCGCCAGACCGGCCAGCGAGTGCAATGGGATCTGACCCACAGGAGAACATCCTGCTTCCCTACTAACCTCCACACTCACTCAGACAGGGACCTGCCTGAAGTCAGCGCAAAATCGCTGCAGAAGACATGGGGCTAGGTGGAGAGGAGACAATAGCGGGAAGCATCTTGAACTCCCCAGAGCTCTGTGCTAGCACCACACTGGGACGGGGAGGCACTGGTCGGAGCTACTGCTCGAGGGAGTTAGGAGATAGGCACCTCGCCCGTTGGTCAGCGGGACCAGAACGGAGGTGAACACTGAAAAGGGGGCTCTACCCTGGAAACTACTGTGGAGGATTAGGCCAGCTCAGGGTGAGTCAGAAAGAGCAAGACCTCCTGTTGGACAGGTGCAAGATTGTGGGAGGGCAACACACAAGAGACAATGGCCATCCTATTGACTCAGCTCCCCAATCTGGCATCCACCAACTGCTGAACGGCTTCCCCCACTCTGTGCATGGGTGGCCACCATTTTTGGGGTCTACAACCCAGATGCTGTGGTGTGCTATGGTTTTGGGCAGCTCGCTTCCCCTAGCCTGGGGATTCTTGTGACAGACTCCACCCTTCCATGACCTAGTATCAGCTAGCCAGGCCAGTTTTGATGGCTGAATTTTGAGTGCTTCCCTAGTTGTGGGAGGCTACCACCTGGGGGATTCTCAGGCACTGGGGCGCTAGGCAGTCTCGGACATCACACCTCCCCTAGCACAGTGACTTTCATGCCAAAAGTGGTAGGCTCCACCCCTGGAGGTAGGGAGAGGAAAGAAAAGCCACTTGCCTTGTGTGACTGGCATGAATCTGTGGGGCCTTGGCGCAGATCAATAGTTGACAGCCCAGTGATTTGGCCTGTCAGACCGGCTTAGGTCATCCAGTACGATCATGACTCTGGGGCCTGATCTCCATGCCCGGGTGGATACCAACAGTGGGGCTCACAGTCAAGGAAGGAAAATCCTGGCCAGAGGCCACAGCAGGTGCACCAAGTAACCCCTCCCATTGGGAGCAGCCTCCCAAGCGTGGTAGAAGAACCCTGAATAACGTATCAGTGGCTCCCCCTAGCAGAAGATCAAGCAACCATAGAAACATACACATCCAGGCTGGTAGGCAGTGGCTGTGATCTGCCTTGCTCCTACCACCACTTTAAGGGGGAATAAGGTCCAATCCAAGTAACCCTTGGGTGTGGCAAGAGCCTTCCTAAAGATCAAGGCATTAGTATTCCTCACCCAGGGACCAGAAACCAACACAGAGGCATCAGATTACCTCTGGCTCCTCCACACAATCTACAACCAATGACAGAGAGGGTAACCCCATAGCTCAACACAGTGCCCTCCATCTCAAGCTATTAGAGGGCAGTAGAGTTATATACACAGGTGCAATTCACCACATGAGAGCTTAAGCTGGGGGACCAAACTCATTAATCTCCACTGACAAGAGGTGAAGAAAACAGGTCAGAGGTAACCAACTTGCCAAAATTCCTCTAAGGCAATATAAGACCAGTGCGCCTCCTCCCACCACTGCTAAGGGGGCTTGAAGTTAAGGGCACAAACAAATCCTAACACTCCCAGTTCTCAATCAATTACTCTGATGAGAAAGAACCAGAGAAAGAACACAGAATATGAAAGAGCAGAGAGAAAAGTCACCCCCAAAAGAAATCATAAGACCCTCAAAATGGGATACTAATTTAAATGAAATGATTAAATTGAGGAAGGAAGAATTCTGACTATGGATTGTAAAGGAAACTCAATGGAGTTGAAGAGAAAATAGAAACCCAAAACAAAGAAACCATGAGAACGATACAGAAAGTAAATGAAAAATTCTCTAAAGAAATTGAAATATTATGAAAAAAACAAACAGAAATCATGGAAATGAAGGAGGCATTGAAGGAACTTCAAAACATAGTGGGAAGCCTTTAAAACAGAATGGATCATGCAGAGGCAAGAATCTCAGAGCTTTAAGATAATGTCTATGTGCTAAACAAATCAGATGAAGAAAAAGAACACAGAAACAAGAGACAAGAACAGAACATACAAGAAATGTGGGATTATGTAAAGAAACCAAATATAAGAATTATAGGCATCACGGAGAGAGAAGAATAAAATACACAAGGGCTAGAAAAACTATATCTTGTCATACTGGAGGAAAATATGCCTGGCCTGGCCAGAAACCTAGATTTCCAGACACAATAAGCACACAGAAATCCTGGGAGACTCAAATGTGAAAAGGCAAACACCACGTCACATAATTATCAGATTGGTCAAAGTAAACACGAAAGAGGAAATCCTTCTCACAGTAAGACAAAAACAACAGATAACCTACAAAGGAAAACCTATCAGACTAACTGCAGACTTCTAAAATGAAACCCTACAAGCCAGAAGGGACAGGGGACCCATCCTCAATCTTCTTAAACAGAACAATGGCCAACCTACAATTGTTTACCTGGCAAAACTGAGCTTCCTCTAGGAGGGAGAAACAAAGACCGTCCCAGACAAGCAGTCACTGTTGGAATTTACGAAGACCAGACCTGCTCTGCAGGAAGTACTCAGACCTACATTATACGCTGAACGGCATAATAGATACCCACCAAATTAAAAACACTCAAGAGTTAAAGTCCAGAACCCAGATTCTACAATGGCTCAAGAGGTAAAACAAAACAATAAGAACTTACCCAACAATATGAGCAGAAATCTACCCCAAATATCAACCCTCTCAATAAATGTGGATGGCTTGAATTGTCCTTTTCAGAAACATAGAATGGCTTACTGGATAAAAAATTATAAGTCAAGTATCTGCTATCTCCAGGAAACGCATTTAACCCACAAAGATGCTTTCAGCCTGAAGGTCAGTGGTTGGAAAACAAACTTTCAGGCAAATGGAAACCAAAAGAGAGCTGGGGTAGCAATTCTGATTTCAGACAGCATAAAATTTTAAATAGCAAAAGAAAAACATTTTAAAATGACAAAAGTAAAGAAAGACAAAGATGGCCATTATATAATGGTGAAAGGAAAAATCCAACAAGGAGACTTAACAATTCTTAATGTCTATGCACCCAACACAGGAGAACCCAGATATATAAAGCAAACCCTGTATGAACTAAATAGCATGATAAATAGTAATGCCATAATAGCTGGGGATTTCAACATCCCACTGTCTGAAATGGACAGATACTCCAAACAAAAAAAAAAGCAAAGAAATAATGGACTTAAACAGAGCTCTAGAACAAATTGGTCTAACAGACATCTACAGAACATTCCACCTAAATAAGCTGAATATACATTCTTCTCATGAGCTCATGGAACTTTCTCCAAAATTGACCACATCCTAGGACACAAATCAGATGTCAAAAAATTTTTAAAAAGTAGAAATTGTGCCATGTATCTCCTCAGACCAAAGTGGTATAAAATTAGAGATCAATTCCAACAGAAAAGCTCACTGCTTCACAAAGTCATAGGAATTAAACAATCTATTGCTGAATGACTTCTGGGTGAAGGAAGAGATTCAGATGGAGATCAAAAAATTCTTTGAATTAAATGATAATGGGGACACAAGCTATCAAAACCTGTGGGGTACAGCAAAAGCATTCCTGAGAGGAAAATTAATAGCATTAAATGCTCACATACAAAAGACAGAAAACTCACAAATTGACAAACTAATAAACCGTCACAAGGAACTAGAAAAGGAAAAGCAAATTAATTCTAAACCTATCATAAGAAAGGAAATAACTAAGATTAGAGCAGAACGAAATGAAACTGAAAACAAAAGAATGATACAGAAGATCAATAAAACCAAAAGCTGGTTTTTCAAAAAGATAAACAAATTTTATAGCCCTTTTGCTAGATCGACAACAACTAGAAAGGAAAGGACTTTAATAAACTCAATCAAAAATGAAAAAGGTGAGGTCACTACAGACACCATGGAAACACAAAATTTTACCTTTGAATACTATAAAAATCTATATGCCCAAAGGCTACAAAATGTGGAGGAAATGGACAAAATCTTGGAAACACACAACCTACCTATGCTAAATCAGGACCAAATAAAACTGAACAGACCAATATCAAGTGCAGAAATTGGAGCAGCAATAAAAAAATCTTCGAAAAAAAAAAAAGTCCCAGACCAGATGGGTTCACACCTCAACTTTACCAAACGTACAAAGAAGAACTCATACCTACACTGCAGAAATAATTCCAAAACATTGAGAAAGATGGTATCCTCCCCAACACATTCTATGAAGCCAATATCACCTTGATACCAAAGCCAAGAAAGGATGTAGCAAAAAAAGAAAACTACAGACCAATAGTCCTCATGAATATAGAAGCAAAATTTCTCAACAAAATTTTAGCAAATCAAGCATATCCCACCCCTCCACAGTGACCCCCCACGTCCCTCAGCCTTGGGTCTACCCCCAACCCCCTTCTTTAATCAGTTGTCACCTTACTCAACATTCTGATCACTCAATAAGAAAAATTTATTAAAGTGAAAGTTATTTACAGATGTATTTTTCACTTAATAAGGTACAAGAGGTGCAAAACAACTTCCTAAATTTAGAAATACATAAAAACACACTAATAAGACCATGTAGCCCAGCAGTTAAAGGCCCAGACTTTGGGGTTGAATTGATCTGAGATCAAATTTAAGCTTTACCATGTACTAAAATAATGTGACAAGTTACTACATTATTCCAAGCCTTTGTTTTCTCATAATTAAAAAAGGCAAGGTTGGGAATAACGGGTGTTGTACGCTTTTTTTCCCTCAAAAATATAAAAATGAAAAAAAATTGAGTAAAATTAAAAGATAATGCTTATATCATAAAGTATTAATATCATAGAGTTTAAGTGAGAAAATGGAGTAACACACGTAACCAGTGTCTGGCACAGTGAGTGACCAAGAAAAAGCAGTGGCGGTGGCTGTTACCGTATAGTGGAAGGAGAACCAGAGTCGACCCCAGGACACCTGGCTCTACTCCTTCGCCCCACCATTGACTGAGAATGCAGCCTTGGTTTTCTCACATGCAAAGTGAAAGGGGGTAGACTAGATGACATCTAAGGAACCACCTGGGACTGACATTTCTGTGGATGTTTGATAAATACTAATTATACTCTACTGGATGGTATCGTGCTGTCTCTTCCACCTGAAAACACTTTTCTGGGCTATCCCCAAGGCCAGCTCCTCCGTTGTTTGGGGGTCTCATTTCAATGTTGCCTCAGTAGTCAAGCCTTCCCTGACTATCCAGTGTTAAGTAGCAGGCCTCTTGCTCCTCACTACCTCCCCACACTGCTCTCTCCTCCTCACATCACCCTGGTTATTTCCTTCATGATGCTTGTTTATCCTCTGCCTCTTCCCATTAGATTGTTAGTGTCACGAGAGCAGCTATCTTTTCAGCTTAAACACCATGTTATTGCTAATGCTAAAACAGTGCCTGGCACATATAGTTGCTCAGTAAATATTTACTGCATGAATAAATAGCACACCCAGTTATATTCCCAAGAGAAATGAGTGCACATGTTCACAAAATATTTCCATAAGAATGTTCTTAGATCTTTTTTATTCAGTACAGCCAAAAACCAAAAACAACTTGAAAGTCCATCAACAGGAGAATGAATAGGCAAACTATTTGGATTTTCAAACATTAGAGTAATATTTAATGTATCCCAAGAAGACGAAGAACTGGAGCATTTTAACTGATATACACAGTGCACCTTGCTGAGTTGCTTCACTTCAGTATGCATGCTTTCCTGCGACAGTGTCTATTTAAATCACAGATCTATGAGCTTGATGAAGCCTGAGCAGCATTTGATCCAACTCTGGCATTGACATGAAGAGACACGCCCAAAGTTACACAGCTATTGGCAGAACAAAGTCAAGAAAGCAGGCCTCCTGACTCCTAACTAAGTGCTCTTTCTATTGCAATCATCCCTCTGCCTAATCCATGAGGCAATACAACGTAATGAAAAGAGATCCGGAATCAAAGGTTGGTTCCACCACCCACCAGCTGTGTGGCCTCCGTGTGATCTCAACCTTTCTTAGCCTGCATACCTCCCTCTGTGTTATGGAGATGTAACAGTAGCCACCTCACAAATGTCCTGTAAGGTTAAGTGAGATAATGCAAGAGTCATAGTAATCACTCAATGAATTTTACAATCATGATGGAAAGCAAGTGTGCTATATCCTTTGGAAAAAACACTCCACCTGGTATGGGGTAAGATGGGAACTGGGTGTCACTGCCAATTCGTGAAAACCAGTAGTATCTTCAGAAGGCCAGAAAATGCCACAATGTTTTACTTGAAATTTAAAGGTATTCAAACATCAGTTTACATTGGCCCTTTCCAAAAAATTTCTCAGCTTCTTCTACAAACAAATAAGTCTTCGAATAAGCCAGTAAATATTGTATTTTATATTCTAGCTAAAGAAGTTTATTTCTTTCACAGAGTAATATATTTGCAGTTTAAAAGTCATACTAGATCACCTATAGATACATAGCATTTTGACAAGTTGTTGAAAGTTCTAGTACATTTATTTTCTGTACAAAGGTCTGGTTTTAGAGAAAACCATTGGAATTTTCATTTTATACTTTTATCAAGTTATTTGAATTAAAATGTTTCAAAAACTAAAGACTGTTTTTGTTGAGATAAACATGTGGAATAAGTAGGGGGTGGGAAAACCCTTTAAAAAGAAACCCAAACAAAAGAGATATATATATGTATAATTGTCACCTAAAACCAGAAATGGAAATCAACATCAATAGCTCCCCCACAAAACACAGTTTTTCCTACAATCATTCGTCTCTGCAAATGGTCCATTTCTTCATTTCTACAAACTGAAGATGTCTTTTGCTTTTACTAAACAAAATCAAAAGTTGATTGGCACACAAGCCATTCTTTGATGTTAAAATATCAGAAAAGGCATTGCATTATTTTGGAGGCTGTAAAGGGGAGACGTAGGGGGCGTCTAAAATCCTTGCGCAGCCTAAAATCCCTGCACAGTCTAAAGGGCATCACCAGACATGTGTGGTCCTGTCAATGCGCCACATCAGTACATTAAGAGCCAAATGCTTTTCTTGTCAGAGGACAATTTGATGGTGGTGAAGGTTTTATATTTCCTCTGTTGTTTTTGAAAAGAAATAGGAAATATACTATTTAGATTTTAAGGCAACTAAAATAGAGGCATTTGTGGCAGATGGGATTTTTATGAGCTGTTTGTCACCGTATACCCGTCTTGTTAAGAAGCAATCGTTTTCTGCTTCATTACACTAAGATAGCTCTGTTTAGGGTTCCACTCAGCTGTGAAATGATTTTAAAACTTCTATAAGGAATAGAGATGGGAGTTTTTTGTATAATAAAAGATTGTTGACAAAAATATACTAAAACACAAAAAAAGTGGCCAAACGCACTATTTCTGTGTCAGGGAAATAGAGATATGTTGAATATCCCACTTATGCTTAATCTGCTCATTTATGCCAACAGAGAAAACTACATAATATGCTTATTTTCTTCGCCTAAGAAAAGTAAGTTCCTTTTATGTTTTTACGTAGTCCTCATGGCATATATCATATACATAGAAAGGGGTGAGAGCTTGAGTGAGGAGCAATTTCAGCTTAAGGTATGTAAAAGGAAAAACAAATTCAATAAATGCAAGAAGCACAACACATTTTTAACAGCTTTACTTTCCTCAAAGCTGATCTACTTTTAGGTTTGTTTTCACATATGACAATGTTTTTAAAGAATCGGCTTTGAGGCGAGGGGCAGCCTAAGCTTTTTATTTTGAAGATTATAAATTGATTGTGTCATCTTTCCTCACTCTAATCCCTTGAATGTAATTCAGGGGCATCAGAAAACCTTGGGTCAAATCCTGGCCCAGCCACATACTTAGGAACATTAATTAACCTTTCTGAGCCTCATTTTTCTTCATCTATAAAAAACTGATTAATAACACAAACCTTGAAGTATTGGTTCTCTATTGCCCCAATAACGGTGCATAACAAATAATCACAAAACCTCAGTGGCAGAAACCAATTAATAGTTATTTAGCTGGTGAGCCTGTGAGGTTCAGCTGATCCAGGCGGAGCTGTCAGGCTCAGTTAGCTGTGCGTATGCATGTGCCTGCAGGGTGGCTCGCCTGCTTGTGTATCTGGGCTGGCTCTGCCAGGGCTTGGCTT
Source organism: Lepilemur ruficaudatus (assembly GCA_963574885.1). NCBI lineage: Eukaryota > Metazoa > Chordata > Mammalia > Primates > Lepilemuridae > Lepilemur > Lepilemur ruficaudatus. Next base: position 28,362 of record CAUYRT010007192.1, read on the forward strand.
GCTGTTGGCTGATTTAAGGTGGCCTCAGCTTATATAACTGGGGCAGTTTTGTGTCTCCCGTCCCCCTGCTGGCTAGCCTCAGCTTGTTCTCATGACATAGCAAAGATGCTAAGAGAGAACAAACCCAGTGTCAAAGTCAAATAAACTTTAGAGACAAATCTCCAAGTTTAAACCATTTTATTTTGGAAGCAAGAGTTACAATTCAGGGAATACACACAGACCAGGCGGTCTTTGGTATATGCAAAAAACCAAAGAGAAGTTTGGAGGTTTTATAAAAATTAGAAATGTTATTTACTGTTTTGAAAGAAAGTTCATTGGCACTAGTAAAGTTTTGGGGGGCTGGCAAGCTCTTTTGGTGAGTGACAGCAGTGGATAAAACTAGTCTCAGAGTCACAGCAGGTTGTTTCAGTAGCTATTAGATAAAACTAGTTTCTGGTTACAACAGGCAGTTTCAGCAGCCAGGCATGCAGAAAATTACGTTCTTGGAGCAGTGTTACATGCCCTGAGTGCTTTTTCCCTCTGGCCTCTCGACTCTGCTTTAGTTGGATATCAGAAGAATGACCCAATTTGTATGATCAACTTTCACACCAGTCGCACAAGATTTCTTCAACCACTTGCTTATATCACCTTTGCTTGCATTCAATTGGCCAAAGCAAGTGTCACAGCCTAACGTAGAGTCAAGTGGAAGATTGCTCCAGTTACATGGCAAAGGGTTAAGGATTGTGCTATTAACAACATCAACCTGCATGCACACTTGTTGACTGTCGTAAAGACTGAGCTACCTTGTGAATGTTTATGAAGCCACTTTTATAGCACATGGCATCCAGTAGGTACTCAGTGTTAGTTTCCTTCCCTCCGACATGTGCCTATCTCTTGAAGCCCCACCTCAATTAATTCCCTAAGATTTTATTTGTCTGTTCAAAAGGCCAAATGAAAATCACAGTTGTTATATAAAGAACTTACAGTTTTCTCTCCTCAGGGTATTCACCCTCAGGGAGGCAAGAAATTGTGTGACACCCCTTCATTAAACATTTTATGCAAAGACTGTGAAATGAAATATGCTGTTTATACTGAAATACATGTAGATATTGCATTGCCTTATTTGGGCTCCACTGGAAAGGGGTGGCATGTAACCTTGCTCTGCTCTTTGGAGTGAGGCTACTTCAGATGAAAAGTTTCACAAGCTTGAGAGCTGAACCTCTAAGTTTGAGTCTGTTCTGTGGGGGCAGATGTTCCTTATATATACTGCTTTGCAAACTTTCCCGCAAAACCCAAGGATTAAACTAGGAAAATGGGGTCTGAAACAAAGTTAAATATTGACAGAGGAAAGTGCTCCTATATTTCTCCTGTGAGCAAATACGTTTGGCTAAACAGTTGTGGGATTCTGGAGAGGGCCTACTCAGAGGAAAGTGGAGTGTGCTTTTTGTTTCAGAAGATGGGAGCAAGCTCGCCAAAGGAGGGACTATGAGCTCCCTGGTCCTGGGTTCTGCTGTGGGAGCTCCCCAAGCTCCCCAAGAAGCTGGAGAATATACCGTCTCTATCCATCCCACCCCCACACATGCACAACTCAGTCTAGTCCTTGGATGGGCCAGACCTTTCCATCCTGGGAGTAAATGCTTTGGCTGCAAATGCTTAGATCCACGGGCTGGAAGATCCCCTAGAGCAGGAGTGAGGAGTGTGACCAAGCTCTCTTGGAGCCAGGACACAGCCCAAGGCTGCCCCTCCCCACTCTCTCCACCCCTCTCCTAATCCTCTTTAAGGCTATCATTAACATATTTGTAAATTCTGAATTCTACTTCACAATGTACCCTGTTTGTTGCAATAATGTAAATATTTTTTCTTTCTAATCTTTGGGAAAAATAGAAACAGATATACTTTAAAGAAGGAAAAAATAACTTTGTCTATGCTTTACCCAGATGCCAGAGTAAGCAGTTAACTCCAAAGCTGAATAAAGGAACAAAATAAACCTGAGAAAAGCAGGATGAAAGGATTAAAAGATAATTAGAAAAACAGAGGACAACAAATTTATATATATGCCTAAAAGCTCTCATTAAAAAGATAGATAAAATAGAAAAATCTACACCACCACAGAGAGAATGCAGTCTGCTACCCATACTAACGAACCAGCTCATCATGCATCAGTATCAAGCCTCCATAGACATTTGAGGAAGATTGGCAGCACAAAAGAGAACCCTGACTCAGGGAATAGAAGAGCTTTATTTTTTTATTATTAATTATTATTCTAATTATTATCTTCAGGGAGATTAGTATTCTCAACAGATTATCAAGAAAAAGGAACAAGAAAGTATTCTTGGAGATGAAAAACATGATTGCCAAAATAAAAAAATTCATTATGCGCAGACAGTCTGATTTTGATGGTAGTACATATATGTTTGCACATGGAGAGATCTGAAGTTTATAATCTGCACTATTGACAGGAAATTACCTCTGAGAACTAAAATAGAATTGGTCAACTGAGCAGGGGGCAAAGAGGAACTTTCACTAGTGTAGTGCTTAAAAACAGAGTCTACAGCAAAATTGTCACTGTCCACATCCCACTTGTGAGCAGGTTACTTAATTTCTCCGAGCCTCATCCATTAATGTGGGACTATTCATACTACCTAGTTCATAGGATTGTGTTTAGGCTTAATTAAAGCACTCAACAAAGCTTAGTACATAAATATTAGCAATAATTATATATATAATAAATAAATGTAAATTGTTTTGCTAAAATTGTTTTAATGAAAATGTATACGTATACGCAGTAGATTGACTTATTGGCCCCCATTCTTCACCCTCCCTATTCTACACCTTTTGCCATGTGACTGTCTTGCTCCTCCCACTTTTGCTATGCCCCACACCTTGACTTTTGGCTCTGCTATGTGATTTGCTTTGGCCAATGAGGTCTTAACAGGTACGATGCAAGCAGAGGCTTGAAATATGCTTGCATGATTGTTCTTGCTCTCTTGTGCTTCTGCCATTGCCGTTAGAAGAGCTGCCTCTATAGACCAAATGTTTATGTCCTCCCCAAATTCACATGTTGAAGCCCTAACTCTCAATGTGATGGTATTTGGAGATGGTACTTTGAGGAGGTAATCAAGGTTAGAAGAGGTCCTGAGGGTAGGGCCCAAGTCTGATGCAATTATAAAAGAGACACCAGAGAACTTGCTTTCTCTCTGTCCCTGAGTGCGCATAGCAAGATGGCGGCCATCTGCAAGCCAAGGAAAGAGCCCTCACCAGGACCCAACCATGCTGGAACCTGATCTCAGACACTCAGCCTCCAGAACTGTGAGAAAATAAATTTCTATTCTTTAAGATACTCAGTCTATGGTATTTTGTTATGGCAGCCTGACCTGACTAATACACTGCCTTTCAGCCTAGACTCCAAAATGAATATACACTGAGCATACCTGAGCCCAACCTTCAATGAAGAGCAAAGCACAGATGGACCTGCAGTGTGAAGCAGAGCTTCAAGACGATATGCAATCAACCTGAACTGTTTCATGAACACGAGAACAAATAGGTACCACTGTACGTCACTGAGTTTGGGGGTAGTTTGTTATGCAGTATTTTTTATAGCTAACTGATATAATATATTTTTATATAATTTTAATAATAAAATATTATGAGTATATATGCCAAAATGCTTACCTTTAAATGGCAAAATTATATTTTTTCTTTGTTTTTTTAATTCATGCTTCTCAAGTATTTTGTGATTAAAATTATAAAGAAATATTATTTCAAAACTAAAATATAAAAGTAAAAATATTATTTCAAAAGTTTGGGGAGCTATAAATGTAAGGAGGAAAGGCAATAAAAATATAGTTATGCAATCCTGAGTTTGCATCATAGATAAAACAACTAAGATTATTTAAAAATAAGAAGTGAAGCTCTCAAACAGATTAATTTATATAGCCATTATATACCCTTAGATTTCTTTATTTTCTTCTGCTTTATCTCTCTTCAGGGCATCTTTACTAGAAAGTGAACAAAGGGAAGAGCTCATTCATTTTTACTCCTTTTCACTAAAATATTTAGGGAAAGGTTTAAAATCAGGAGTAAATAATATTTCCTTCATGGGTATCAGAGATAAAAGAGAGAGAGGGAAAGCTAGCCGACAGAGTCTGACTCCCAGCTTTTGGCTCTGCCATAACAATAGAAATCATACCTCTACAGAACTGCAGGTTCTAAAACTTGGCTTAAACTCTTGGTCCAATGGAGATTGTAGGATCATCTGTAGATGTCCTTCATTAGATTATTATCATATAGCAGCAAGTTCATGCCAAGTTCATATATGCAAATAGAGATTCTCCTCACTCTCTGCAAAGTGCTCCTAAAAGTTCCAGGTAGTTACATTATGCAAACCCAGCACATTTGAAATATGCTAAGGAGTTTGCATTTTAAATAATTTTATGGTGAATCTTTTTATAAAGCAAATTATTAACTCTTAATTTACTTGTTTTGTTATACCAGATTTTGATAAGTGACATGTTTAAAGTGGAATAAATCTATAACTCTGCTTCATAACGTGTGTTCTCTAGAAATTTTCTGAGACTGCAAGGACCAGTACTCATGACTCCATGAGACATGCATCCTCCTGCCTCGGATTAAGCAAGTGCAGTTTGAAATGCCTAACTAAGGGCAGAGATGGTGGCCTGGTGTCTCCCTCCTTCAATCCCAATTGCCTAGGAACTCTCAACTGCTTGCAGAAAACTACACAAACATTCCTGTTTCTGTGTGCCTCATGTACCTGAAAAGAAATCCCACAACAGGGAATTAACCTCACTCTGCTCAGAACCCTTTTATTTCCTTTCCTGTTTTAAACTGGTTTCTTTACTACTCTTAAGTTTCCATTTGCAATTATTAAAACAAAAAAAAAAAAACCCTTACCAAAACCAAATCACCTTTCATAAGGAAAAAAAATACCTATGTCTACTCTCTACTAGACACAAAGCACACATTTGTAATGCCTGTCAGTTTGAAGATTAGATGCTCAGCTGAGCTGCTAAAATATTTTGTGTGTATGTGTACAATATTCTTAAAATTAAAATACAATAGTATTTACTTAACTCAAAAGCCCTAGTCAATGTAATGCAATGTTTTAACTTACTGAAACAAACATTTTTTTTTTAAGGTCAGGAGTTTGAAACAAACATGTTTTAAAAGCTAATCTGAACTAGATAGTCCTATAAGAGAGAAAATGTCAGTAAAGAAAATGGGACCAAAGTGGTAATGGAGAACAGTAGACAAAAACAAACCATCACTATTATAAAGGCAGAAGATAGCTCTTTGAAAGTCTAGGAACTCCTTGTATGTGCTCAGTCCCTTACGACCACCATTTCAGACATCTGTGGCCATCTAAGAGGTACTGCTATGGGGGAAAAAAGTCACTAGGTCTCTTTGTAATATATGTATTGTGATTTTTTTTTAAAGAAAAAAAATTTTAACTCCGGATCATACCGGCTTAAAACCTCTATCTGGTACCAAAAGGCAAATGATGCCTTTGTGTGCTGACCTTGATTTTGAATGCTGCCCTTAAAAAATTCATTATGTGAAGGAAAGGACCTGAAGGAATTCCTTCTAGCATATTAATAGCTTTCACCAAGACAATTAGGTCATGGCTGAATCAAGCCAGAAGCACCTCCAACTCTAGAATATAATGAAATTTTAAAAAGATTTTGCAGTAGTACATTTTGTAAAACATCCTCAAATGTGAGTCATATCTCACCCCAAGAGACTGGGGAGGGCAGCATTCCCATGCATCTCTGCTGAGCACTTCAGGTGGGGGTGACATGGCCATGGGTGTTTTAGGAAGTAATTCAAATAGGAATGCAGAGATAATAAGGTTCTGAACTAGGCCAGTATCCATGGGAATGGAAAAGAGGAACTCAGTCAAGAAATCTTGAAGAGGCTACATGAATGTGGCTTCTCAACTAAGTGGATGCAGGAAGGAGGATAACAAAATTTCTAGGTTAAGTTAATAAAAGGAAAGGAAGGATCACAAAATTTAAGATACAGAACAAAGGAGAAGGAAGATCAGACTCGAGGGAGGAAATTAATTCCATGTTGGATATGTTGAATCTGAAAGACTTTTAGGACACATAACAATTAGAAATTCAGATCTGAAGTTTAAAAGAGAGAAATGGGTTCTGAAGAACAAGTTCTGGGAGCCATACGTAGGATATCATAAAATTCAACCCGGGAAGCAGAGGTGATCCTCTGAGGGAAAGATCAAGGGCAAGAGCCTAGAACAGACATTTGGGAAATGCCTGAATGCAGTGAGCAAGCAGGAGAAGACGAGTCGTTCATCAGTGGTTCATTCACTTACTCAACATAAAGCTTGAATAAGCAACCTGTCTTCCATATTATAGAGAGAATTTGTCTGGTGGGAGCAAGGGAAGTTACCCCAAAGTTCTGTGTCCTGCAGTAAGAATGGTGCAGGATGAAAAAGAAGGACAACAGCCAACATCTGGATGACCTAAGTGAGCATGACAAGTGTCATGGGGGCTATTTCAGATGTCTCTGTTCAGGGTTGACTGGCAGCAGCTTTGGGCACCAAGGGTAATGGAAGGGTGAAGTCGGCACACAGCCCACACTCCTCACCATCAGTTTTCCTCCTCACTCCGGGTTCTTCCTCCAAAGACCAGTGTGGTTAATTTGTTGTGTCAACTTAGCTAAGCCACAGCACATTGATATTTTGTCAAATATGTCTGGATGTTGCTGTGGAGGTATTCTTTAGATGAGATTAGCATTTAAATAAGCAGACTTTCAGGAAAAAAGATTGCCCTCCATAATGTGGGTGAGCCTCATCTAATAGCTTGAAATTTCTAAGAAAAAGACTGGCCATTGCCAAAGGAGACGGAATTCTACCAGTAGACTGCTTCACATTCGAGATACAACATCAACTCTTCCCTGGGTCTACAGCCTGCAGGCCTACCCTGCATATTTTGGACTCGTCAGCTTCCACAATTATGTGAGCCAATTCCTCAATAAATCTCTCTCTCTCTGTCTCTCTCTCTCTCTCTCTCTCTATATATATATATATATATATCTCACCATATATATATATATATATACACCACCATATATACCACATACCACATTCCACATACCACATTCATATACATATATATATGGTGAAACACCCCTTGTTTCATTGTTTTATTGTGCTTCATTTTATTGCACTTTGCAGTTATTGCATTTTTTACAAATTAAAGGTTTGTGACAACCCTGTGTTGGGCAAATCTATGGGAGCCATTTTTCCAACAGCAAGTTCTCACTTCATGTCTCTGTGTAACATTTTGGTAATTCTCTTAATATTTAAAATTTTTAATCATTATTATATCTATTATGGTAATCTGTGATCAGTGATCTTTTGATTTTACTATTATAATACTGTAAGTCTCCATGAATGCCACCTATATAAGATGGCAAACTTAATTGATGAATGTTGTATGTTCTGACCACTTCACCAACCAGCTGTTCTCCCATCTCTCTCCCTCTCCTCTGGCCTACCTATTCCCTAAAACACAACCATATTAAAATTAGGCCAGGTAATAACCCTACAATGGCTTCTAAGTGTTCAAATGAAAGGAACAGCTGTACGTTTTTCACTTTAAATCAAAGGCTAAAAATGATTAAGCTTAGTGAGGAAGGCATGTCAAAAGCCAATATAGGCCTCTTGCACCAAACAGTTTGCCAAGCTGTGAATGCAAAGGAAAAGTTCTTGAAGGAAATTATAAGTGCTACTCCAGTGAATACACAAATGATAAAGTGAAACAGCTTTACTGCTGATGTGGAGAAAGTTTTAGTAGTCTGGATAGAAGATCAAACCAGCCACAACATTTACTTAAGACAAAATCTAATTCAGAGCAAGGCCCTAATTATCTTCAGGTCTATGAAGGCTGAGCAAGGTGAGGAAGTTGCAGAAGAAGAGTTTGAAGCTAGCAGAGACTAGTTCATGAGGTTTAAGGAAAGAATCCATCTCCATAACATAAAAGTGTAAGGCAAAGCAGCAAGTGTTGATGTGGAAGCTGCAGCAAGTTATCTAGAAGATCTAACTAAGATCATTGATGAAGGTCGCTATACTAAACATATACATAGGTGAAATAGCCTTCTATTGGAAGAAGATATCATCTAGCACTTTCATAGCTAGAGAGAAGTCAATGCCCAGATTCAAACCTTCAAAGGACATGCTGACTCTCTTATTCAAGGTTCTTGAAACTGGTGACTTGAAGTTGAAGCCAATTTCATTTATCATTCTGAAAATCCTAGGGCCCATAGGAATTACACTAAATCTATTCTGCCTGTGCTCTTTAAATGGAACAACAAATCCTGCTGAGACCTACTGCTCAGAATAAAAAGATTCCTTTCAAAATATTACTGCTTATTGACAACGCACCTAGTCACCCAAGAGCTCTGATGGAGATGTACAAGGACGTTGATGCTATTTTCATTCCTGCGAATACAACATCCATTCTGCAGCCCATGGATCAAGGAGTAATTTTGACTTTCAAGTCTTATTATTCAAGAAATACATTTTGTAAGGCTATAGCTACCATAGATGGTGATTCTTCTGATGGATCTGGACAAAGTCTATTGACAATCTTCTAGAAAGGATTCACTATTCTAGATGCCATGAAGAATATTTGTGATTCATGAGAGAAAGTCAAAGTATCAACATTAACAGGAGTTTGGAAGAAGTTGATTCCAACTCTCATGGATGACTTTGATGGGTTTAAGACTTTCATTGAAGAAATAACTGCAGATGTGTTAGAAATAGCAAGAGTACTATTATAGAATTAGAAATGAAGCCTGAAGATGTGACTGGATTTCTGCAATCTCAAGATAAACTTGAACAGATGGAATATATTAAATAAGTGAAGGAGGGAGCAGAGCAAGACAGCTGAATAGAAACCTCCAGTGATCATACCTCACATGAACACCAAATCCAACAACTGTCCACACAAGCAAACACCTTCAGAAGAACCAAAAATCAGGTGAGCGATGATGCTACTTGGTTTTAACATTATATCAAGGAAAGAGGCACTGCAGAGAGTGGAAAAGACAATCTTGCATTGCCTATGCCACCCCTCCCCCATCCTCTGGCAGTGCCACACCAGTACACCAAGTGGTTAGAGAATCTGTGTGCCTGGGGGAGGGAAAGCGATTATGAAACTTTGCACAGGAGAACACAGCACAGGGAAGAATTCTGCCGGTGCCCACAAAAGGAGGTCTAGACTAGACTTGCCAGAGACAAATCCTCTGCCCCAAAAACCAAGTTCCAGCTAGCCTCACAACCAGCTGACAAAACGCATCCTGGGGCCTGGACTAAACTTATAAAGCAGTTGGGTCAAACAGGCTGCAGTCCTTGGGCAATTTCTATGGCTGTGGAGGCTCAGAGCCAGTGAACTTGGGGTGTACATGACCCAGTCAGACACCACTGGTGATGAAGTCAATGCCTGTGTCCCTCCTTCCCTGAACTATAGGCAGTGAAGCTCAGGGAGTCTTCTTCCACTTGGGGAAAGGAAAGTGAAAAGTTCAGAGGACTTTGTTTTGAAACTTGGGTACCAGTTCAACCACAGTAACATAAAGTACCCAGCAGAATCCTGAAGCCCCTGAGTCCAGACCTTAGTTCCTGAAAGACATTTCTGGACCCACCTTGGTCCAGAAGGAAACTTGCTGCCCTGGCAGGTTCACCACCTTCTGACCAAAGAGCCATGGGGCTTTGAATAAACATCAGAGGTAGTCAGGCAACAGTCACCATGGGCTTTGGGTAAGACTGGGCTAACTTCAGGTGTGACCTAACACTGGTGGCCATGAAAGAGTGCCCATGTCACTCCTACCCCAACTCCAGCAGCCCAGCACAGAGAGTGAAGGAAGAGAAAGAAAGTCTTTGCCTGGAAATCCAGGAATTTTCTTGTATCTTACTCAAGTCCGCCAAGGTGGTAGGTACTAGCAAGAGTCTGCAAGAGTCATTACCAGGCTTGGGGGACCCCCAGTGCTATCATGGCTGCCATGACCAAAAACTTAGACCAATCAAGTCCCCTTGAATATCTGGAAATCCCTCTTGAGAAAGACAGGTTCAAACAAGCCCAGACTAAGAAGATTAAAATAAATATGTAACTCTTCAATGCCCAGGCATCAACAAATATCCTCAAGCATCAAGAATACCCAGGAAAACATGACCTCACCAGATAAACTAAATAAGATGCCAATGACCAATCCTGGAGCAATGGAAATAGGTGTTTCTTCAGACAAAGAATTCAAAATAGCTGTCCTGAAGAAGCTCAATGAGATTCAAGATAACACAGAGAAGGAATTCAGAAGCCTATCAAAGAAATTTAACAAAGAGATTGAAATAATAAAAAAAAAAAATCAAGCAGAAATTCTGGAGCTAAAGAATTCAATTGACAAACTGAGAAATGCATCAGAGTCTCTCAACAGCAGAATTGACCAAGTAGAAGAACGAATTAGTGAGCTTGAAGACAGGCTATTTGAAAATACACAGTCAGAAGAGAAAAAAAATAAAAAAGAAAGAAGCATACCTGCAAGATCTAGAAAATAGCCTCAAAAGGGCAAATCTAAGAATTGCCTTAAAGAGGAGGTAGAAAAAGAGATTGGAGTAGAAATGTGATTCAAAGAAACAGTAACAGAGAACTTTCCAAGCCTAGAGAAAGATATCAATATTCAGGTACAGGAAGGTCATAGAACACCAAGAAGATTTAACTTAAACAAGGCTACCTCAAGGTAATGAATAATCAAGGTCCCAAATGTCACTGATAAAGAAAGGGGAAGCAAGAAAAAAGAAAAAAAATAACATAAAAAGGGTGTACATGACCCAGTACACCAGAGACACCAGCAGTGGTGACCAAGCCAGTACCTGTGTCACTGCCATCTGTCACCTCTAGATGTTACCCTGTATCACCCTGATACCAAAACCAGACAAAGACATAACAAAAAAAGAAAACGTTACACCAATATCTCTGATGAACTAGATGTAAAAATCCTCAACAAAATACTCGCAAACTAAATTCAAAAGCACATTGAAAAGATTATTCATCATGATTAAGTGGGATTCATCCCAGTGATGCAAGGATGGTTCAACATACACAAATCATTCAATGTGATGGATCATTTCAACAGAATAAAGGACAAAAACCATATGATCATTTCAATTGATGCTGAAAAAGCATTTGATAAAGTTCAACACCCCTTTATAATAAAAACTCTCAAAAAACTGGGTATAGAGGGAACTTACCTCAACAAAATAAAAGCCATATGCAGCAGACCCACAGCCAGTATCATACTGAATGGGGAAAAACTGAAAACCTTTCCTCTAAGACCTGGAACCAGACAAGGATGCCCACTTTTATCATTGTTATTCAACACAGTACTGGAAGTTCTGCCTAGAGCAATCAGACAAGAAACAGAAATAAAGGTTATCCAAATTGGAAAGGAAAAAGTGAAATTATCCTTGTTTGCAGACAATATGGTCTTTTATCTGGAGAAACCTAAAAATTCCACAAAAAAAAACTATTAGAACTGATCAGTTCAACAAAGTTGCAGGATACAAAATCAACATACAAAAATCAGTAGCATTTCTATATGTTAACAGTAAACAATCTGAAAAATAAACCATGAAAATAATCCCATTTACAATAGCTACAAGTAACATAAAATACCTAGGAATAAACTTAGGCAAAGAAGTGAAAGACTCTATAATGAAAAGCATAAAACATTGATGAAAGAAATTAAAGAAGACACACAAAAATGGAAAGATATTCTACGCTATGAAGATATTCTTCAATTGTAAGAATCAATATTGTTAAAATGTCCATGATACCCAAAGCAATCTATAGATTCAATGCAATCCCCATCAAGATACCAATGTCATTCTTCACAGAAATAGAAAAAAAAATCCAAAAATTGATATAGAACCACAAAAGACACAGAATAGCCAAAGACATCCTAAGCAAAAAGAACAAAACTGGAGAAATCACATTACCTGATTTCAAATTATACTACAGAGCTTTAGTAACCAAAACATCATGGTACTGGCATAAAAACAAATACATAGACCAATGGAACAGAATAAAGAATCCAGAAATAAATCCACATATCTGTAGTTAACTTATCTTTGACAAAGGGTGCCAAGAACATACAGTGGAGAAAGGAAAGTCTCTTCAATAAATCCAACTGGGAAAACTGGATATCCATATGCAGAAGAATAAAACTAGGCACTTATCTCTCACCATATACAAAAATAAAATCAAAATGTTTCAAAATGTATTAAAGACCTAAATCTAGGGCCTGAAATTATGAAACTACCAAAGAAAACATTGGGGAAATGCTTCAGGACATTGGTCTGGGCAAGGACATCTTGAGTAATATCCCCAAAGCACAGGCAACCAAAGGAAAACTGGACAAATGGGATCACATCAAGCTGAAAAGCTTCTGCACAGCAAAGGAAACAATCAGCAAAGGGAAGAGACAACCCACAGAATGGGAGAAGATATTTGCAAACTACTCATCTGGCAAGGGACTAATAACTAGAATATATAAGGAGGTCCAACAACATAATTGGAAAAAAATCAAATAATATGATTAAAAAATGGGCAAAGGATCTGAATAGACATTTCTCAAGAAAAGACACACAAATGGCCAACAGGTATATGAAAAAAATATTCAACATCATTAATCATTGCATTCAGAGAAATGCAAACCAAAACTACAATGAAATATCGTCTCACCCCAGTTGAAATGGCTTTTACCAAAAAGACAGGCAATAATGAATGCTGGTGAGGATGTGGAGAAAGGGGAAATCTTGTACACTGTTAGTGGGAATGTAAATTAGTGCAACCACTATGGAGAATAGTATGATTGTTCCTCAAAAAATTGAAAATGGAACTATCATATATCCTAGCAATCCCACTTCTGAATATATATCCAAAGGAAGGAAAATTAATGTATCAAAAAGATATCTGTATCTCCATGTTCATTGCAGCACTATTCACAATATCCAAAATTTGGAATCAACCTAAGTGCCCATCAAGTAATTAACTGATGAAGAAATTGTGGTATGCATGCTAGAATATTATATAACCACAAAAAGAATTAAATTTTGCCATTTACAACAGCATAGATGAAACTCAAGAACATTATGCTCAGGGAAATAAGCCAAGCACATAAAGACAAATCTTGTCTGTTCTCACTCGTGTGGGAGTTAAATATTAAAAACAATTGATCTCATGGAAAAATAGAGTAGAGTAATGGTTATCAGAAGCTGAGAAGGATAGTGGATGGGGGATAAAATGGGGATGGTTAATGAATGCAAAAATACAGTTAGATACTTAGATAGAATGAACAATATTTGATAACACAACAAAGTGACTAAAATCAACAATAAGTTTAGAGTATACTTTAAAATAACTAAAAAAGTGGAATTGGAATGTCCCTAACAAAAGAAATGATAAGTGCCTGAGGTGATGGATACCCCAATTGCCCTGAATTTACTTAATCAAAACATCACATGTACCTTATAAAGATATACAACTATTATATACCCATAATAATTAAAAAGAAAAAAATTATAAGTGAATTAAGGCAGAAAAACAAACTAGAATGGATGAGGAGTTGCTTCCTATGGATGAGCAAAGAAAGTGGCTTCTTGAGGTAGAATCTACTCCTGGTGAAGATGCTGTGAATATTGTTGAAAAGACAAAAAGGAACTTAGAATAGTACATAAATTTACTTGATAAAGCAGCAACAGGGTTTGAAACGATTGACTCCAATTCTGAATGAACTTCTACTGTGGGTAAAACGCTATCAAACAGCATCTCATGCTATAGATAAATCTTCCATGAAAGGAAGAATATATTGACGTGGCAAACTTCATTGTTGTCTTATTTTAAGAAATTGCCACAGCCACCCCAACCTTCAGCAACCACCACCCTGATCAGTTAGCAGCCATCAACATCAAGTCAAGACTTTCCCAGCAAAAAGATTATGACTCCCTGAAAGCTCAAATGATTGTTAGGATTTTTTTGCAATAAAGTATTTTTAATTAAGGCATGTACATTGTATTTTTAGATATAATGCTATTGTACACTTATTAGTATAAACAATATAGTATAAACATAGCTTTCACATGCACTGGAAAACAAAAAAAATTGTGACTTGCTTTATTGTGATGTTCAGTTTATTGCAGTGGTCTGGAACTGAACCCACAGTGTCTTTGAAGTGTGCCTATGTCTGTGTATAGATAATTGGTTCTGGTTCTCAGAACACTACTACTACAGCCAGCAAAGCTTAGATCAAAACATCAGGTAATTTTAGGTAGAGCAGAATATATTCATCAGTTTAGATGCCACATGACTCTGTATAAAACAGTAAAATCATTAAAAGTAAAGGACCAAGGCTGTAACTGTAAGGCTTTCTTCTTGGCCTAACTTAAGTTTCCTGATTTTCTTTACACCACCATCTTCCCCCAGCATAGCTCCCTTTTCTTTCTGTTCCATCACTGTGGCTTAAGTCTGATATATCTCATGCCTTTTTATTTCTCCATGTATCTGAGAGGATACCTTCAAATTAGCTGCACCCTGTGCTCACCTTTGCCACTCTATGTCTCCACTCATGCCTAGTTCCCTACTCTTGTTCCCCACCCCACACCAGTGTTGACCCTAAGATCATACTGTTAACACATGTGAAATCAGCCAGCCAAACCTGTCAGGTGAGGTGTTCCTCCTCAACCCGCTGCAAGGACGGGATGATATGAAACAGTTAATGTTGGTATAAATCCTCATATTAAAAATTCAGAATTCCATTGTGGCCCAATCTAAGGGAACTCCAAAAATACATTATAAATAAGCAGCATTCAGAGAGTCATACTGCTCTGAAGACATACATAATTTCCCAAAGTAGAGTCTCCTTTTTATGAGCTAAAGCATAAATTCCCATTTTTGCCAATTGTTCAGGATTATCAGGTCAGAATAACTACTTTAAGTAAACATTCATAATGTTTCCATTATTTTCTGTTTGAAGAACTGTTCTGATTCAAATATATGCCCTATAACTTTGCAAAGCACTGCTTTATTATTGCGGTACTTGTGCTTCTACTACAAAAGCTCGTTGTCGCTGATCTATTGTATTTTTCTTGCCATCAAATTATTTGCTACATCCATCTAATCCTTTTGCCCTCTGTATAATATTTCAATTTAGAAATGAATATCAATATGCAGTCTCTTGTGCTGGAATACTTCTAGTGAAAAAAAATCTAATGGCACATTAAATCACCTTATTATTGTTATCAGTATATCTCAATACAATGGTAAATGTCTGAAAATGCTTAAGTCCTGAGGAAAAAAAGAGAGGTCATCCACAGGGGATACATATATAGTGATTATTACTGGGTCCATGTTTTCAATTTAATCACTCCCTATGACCCATTTCCCCTTAGGATATGACTGTTGAAACAAAATTATTTCACTTACACTCCTGTTAATGGGAACTGTAATTTTAGTCAGCAGCCCTTTGTGTTACAAAAGGCTACACCTCCTACCAATCATTCATGAGGTTTAGGAATGCCTTATAATTCAAATAAAATTTCTCCTTAAGGTAATGGAGCATGTGACCCTTTTATGATAAACTATAATTTTTGGGTTCATAATACAATTGTTCCATCATTTGGTATTCTTGGAAGTAAAACATAAATTAATATTAAAACACTCTGCTGTATATATTTCATACAACACTACCTAGCAACACATCCTTTTGTTTTCTTGACAGAGATTTAAAAGTATTACAAACCTCTGCCATATCCAAGCAAGAACATTTTAATAATCCCCTTAATCTCCCTGAAATCTCTCTAGCATCATGTTCTTCAGAATTATTCTTTTCCACAAGCCAAACTAAATAGGTCTTCAAAAGCAGTCTAGGTAACCTTCTATACCTCTTATTCCTCTATTTACTTTGCTTCTACAAAGCAAATACTGTAGGATTAGGGTGCAGTGAAATAGGACATCTTTTAAAGGGCTTACTGTTGTCCCAGCCCATCAGCCAGAACTAGAACACCTTTCCTTTAGTGATGCGACCATAAGACAGATAGGATCCTTGATCCCTAAATCCAAGACAATCTCTGTCATGCCGGTGGCCAGCCACTTCCTCCAGCACCGTGGACAGTTCACTTCCCTGTTTTCAGAAATATCCGTGCAGTAAGACACTTCAGGAAAATGTGCTCTGGGGCCGGGGCCTCAGTCTGCCTGCTTCCTGCCCCACTGAACAGGGGCAATTAGAATTGAAAACTAAGATAAAAACAGATTTTTAAAATTACATTAGGAACCAGTACAAAAGAACTGAAATCTCTGTTTAAAAAAAAATAAAGGAAAAGACATTTGCACTGAAATGGTATCAAAGTCATATTAATATTGTTGTGTAACAGTACTCTCAGAGTATACACCATAACTTAGTTGATTTTCCCAATGAAGATTTCTCAACTTATAAAAATTTATAAATACATAAATATGTTAAAGGGGAAATTATACTTGAGTTCTTGAGAGAAACCACTCCAATGCCAAATTATAAAAATTAAATTTCATCCTCAATAGAACTGTTGTTATAAAAACAAGGTGTCTATCATTATTGCTTGGATTATACGTGAGAGACTGAAAAATAATGCAAAAAAACAGTACATAAAAGACTTGTGAAAAGCAAAGTCACGGAGATTTTGTATATATTCAGTTGTTGTGAGAATAGTCACAATCATATGAATGCTGAACCTTCTGTGTTTAATAGTGTAACCTGCATAAAACTGGGCGTCCTGGAGTCCAGCCTCAGCACCGTGATGCGTCAGGTCTCTCACCTCTCAGCACCTACTCATCACACCCTCTCCCTCCCCACATTTCTCTCCCCCTCCTACCTCTCCATTTGGATCTCCCTGCCTTCTTTTCTCCTCCCTCGCCTTTCTTGGCT
Organism: Lepilemur ruficaudatus; assembly: GCA_963574885.1. Taxonomy (NCBI): domain Eukaryota; kingdom Metazoa; phylum Chordata; class Mammalia; order Primates; family Lepilemuridae; genus Lepilemur; species Lepilemur ruficaudatus. Next base: position 45,330 of record CAUYRT010007192.1, read on the forward strand.
CCACCATTCTCCCGCCTGTCCTTCATTCAGCACAATTGAGGCCCAGTCTCAGGCCAAGAAGAACAAAGGATTCTCCTCCACGGAAGGGCAGGGAGGGTACAATTGCAAATATCATTACTTTGTATAATTTTTTCCTGACAGAGCAGTAAATCTCCAATGCATTTGCAGGTAATGAATCAGAACGATTTTTTTTCATTTCTCAGATGCAAAACAAGTCAGAAAATAAATAAATAAATGTACTTATCCCAGATGTCACATTGAAATTAAAAAAAAAATATGCTCTATCTGTTCATTTGCTGAACTGCTCTTAAGATTTTTATTCCTCTGGATGAAATGCAAGGTATTTGGAACCAAAAAAGATAAAAGGGGTTTTTTTTTATTTGATTATTTTTAAAGTAATAGAAAAGGAATCTTATGGTTGGGAATGGTTTTGAGAGAGAAAACAAATATAAAGTTGATGTTCAGCATTATTAGTGCCTGAGATAGAAACCAACTTTGTTACCACTGACTCTCAATTATTCCAGGAGTTGACTGGGAAATTTGTGAATTAACTGAAATCTCTGCTTTTCGTGGTGACTCCCACTGCCAAGCTCTTGGCCGTTGCACTGCAGGTCAGGACTTCTCTGGCAGGGTGAACAAGGACTAGAGCAGCTGGCACTCAAGTCAGTTCATTCTGCTTGCCTGCTATTCACTGGAAAACTGAGTGTGAGGTGCCGAAAGAAATTATTAAAATTCAAAGTGCAGATCTGGGGGCCATTTCAATTACCTCCACTATTCCTGTCCCTCATTATTTTTCATATTCAAGAGTAGGCTTCATATTCAGGCATGCAATTTAATCATCCAAATTCATTATCTAGCCTGAATTAACTGAAAAAATATATGGTGATAACACAAGTTAAAATTTATTGTAATAATCTCAACATTACAAGTCAAGGGAATAAGGCGCAACAAAAATTTTTAATATTTTTATTTTTGAGAGAATCAGGATGACCCATTCAACATATTCTCCCAAGATTTTTATTTCTTAGGGTGAAATGCAAAACTCTATTCATTTAAAAATGTGTTAAAATTTTTAAAATGCTCGTCAAAATCTTAAATGTCTGCCTTATTCAAGCACAAAATAATATGACCACAGTAATGAAATACAAGAAAAAAGTCCTGAGAACTCAATTTAGAAATAGTAAAATGAAGAATAGATTAAAAATAGAAATGATGATAGATGTTTGCATGCAAAAAATTGGTGTCAGAGCCACATAGCACTGAGCACTTTCCTTATTGACCCTATCAATATGTGTCCGAGCCATATGTCTCACTCATCCTTTCATTTATTCATACAATAAGCATTTCTTGAGTATCAACTCCATAGCAAGCACTGTGCTGTGCGAGGCCCTGAGGATGCCAATATGAAATAAGATAGGACCCCCTGGTAAGAGCATGAGAGACCACAGACTGCAAGAACTGATAGCAGTGAGGGTTTTGAATAGCATGTTCATAGATGATGGTTAAGTAAAATGCCCAAGTTCCTCAGTAAAAAGTGCCTTGTTGAGTTTGTTATGAAAGAAATGGGGCAAATGTGCCTACAGGTTATGCCCTGTATATGTGCAGATTCTAGGCTTCTAGGCAAGGCTGAAGCTGAAGCCTTCCCCAGAAATGAGCCGAAGGTGTTACCACCCAACCAGGTTCATATCCCACTGCTCAAGAGGAAGCCAATACACTGAGTCAGCAGGTTTTACAGCAGAGAAAGAATTTAATTCCACATAGCACTAAGTGAGAAGACTGGAGGAATTTCTCAAATCTGCCTCCCCGAGAATTTGGGAGACAGGGTTTTTAAGGATAGTTTGGCAGGCAAAGGATTAGGCAATTGGGCTTGCTAATTGGCTAGGTTCAGGGAAAAATTATAGGGGTGTAGAAATCTTGTGTGGCTTCAGTTCCTGGGGTCACAATCCCGGTTGAGTCAGTTCCTTGGTATGGATCACCGGTCTAGGTGGGTCAACCAATCCACTGGAATGTGATACCTGGAAAATATTCCAGAAACTACCTCTAGGTTTCAAAAAAGTGATATTATCTACAGAGGAAGCTAAGAATCTTTATGACCCCCAGCTATGTGACTCCAGAACAGCAATTATAGAGAAGCAAACAGGGGGACAGTGGTTCATTATTATCATTATTTTTAGCTAGGCCTGTGCCTTATTTTGGGGTCCTTACCCCAGTTCTTGCCTGTACCCCTTTCTTAATTTATAAATGATGATTTCAATTGGAAGATATGAAAACAACTACAAGAGTCCTGCCTGATACTTGTGCTTCCAGTAACGGCAGACTGGGGTATTTGGACCAATCTTCCTCACTCTGTCTTTTCTAGCTCACTGTAGAACCTACCTATAAACCAGTTTTTTCTCAGTTACTGAATCAGACCATGTTGGGAGCAGAAAATAGATCTGGGGCCTCGGCTCTACCATCTGGTGGGAATTACCCTGGTTTCTGTGGATTTATCCAGCTGCCCTGGCATCTGGTTGATAAGACACAGAGGCTAAGCTTCTAAGTGGCCCTACTTCAACACCCCACTCCTTGGTCTGCCCAATGCCACTGCCTCCTCCTCTTCAGTCATTAATTCATGTCTTCATTCAGTGAATATATACTGAGTACCATGCTGGCGCTGGGGACACAGAAGTAAACAAAACTGAGATGGTACATGTCCTCATGGTGCCTTCAGTCAGGTGGGAAGTTTCTAGAACTAGCACTCCTATCCTCAATCCCACGTCACTCAGCTCAACTCTGAAAGCAAATCATTCAGCTCAACTCTGAAATCATGCTTTTGTCAGCAGGCTGCCCTAGAAAGTGGGAATCATTGGATCCTATCCAAACTTTCTCCCTTATTCAGTTGGGGCACAGCAATAATACAGAGCTAAGCGAGGAAAGAGGAAAAACTTGAGGTCATTTTTACTTGTAGCTGTGGAGGAGGTTGTACCACCAAGCCAAGAGAATACTCTGAAAACAAATCCAAATGTACAGGGAGTTCATGGGCCAAATAGCTCAGTCAAAAGCTAGGTCACCAAAACTGAGAAGAGTTTCCAATAACAAGTCAGTGGATACCAGGCCAAAGCCAAGAGCTAAGCCTAACAGCCACGTGGCAGAGAAGACGGGGCTCTCAATCAGCATAGTTGGAAAGCCAGGCTCTGCCCCTCACCAGCTATTTGAGTTTGGTCATATTTCTTCATCTCTCTGTTCCTCAGCTTTCCCATCTGTAAAATGGAAACAATAATAATATTAACCCTTCTCTTATGAGTCCATGGTAAGGATTCAATGACTTACTGCATTTAAGTTATGGTGACTGGAACACCATAAGTACCTTAATAGATGTTAGCTCTTACTATTCCTCTCCCTAGACAGGTCAGAGAAACTTTCTAAGAAGGCTTCCTGAGCTCAGTTTCAAGGGACCTTTATCCTCTGCTCCACAGATTGCACACTGCATCTTAAATTCCTGAGAAGACAATTAGGGTGCAATAGATTCTCTTGGGAAGTGACATGGCTGATGTATAGACAGAATTTTAAGGCAAAGTGACACAAAGAAGTCTTTGATAAACTGTAAAATATTACTAATGTTCATGGAGGGTGACATGGAAGAAGATGGGGAAGTTAGGGAGAATGTGAAAGGGTCTAAGACGAGAAGACTTAGCCCACATGGAGAAACCCAACCAGCACCTCGCCTGAGAGATGCCACTTTAGCCCTCCTGGAATGGAATTGCTAACGGCTTATTTTCCTAAAGAGAACCTTTATTTTTAGTTGCCCCACATTTAAAGGGATCTTCCTATTTTAAAAATCAAATAGGCCCAAGTTGAACTTCAAACTTTTTGCTTGGCCACTCTTCTCTTACTCCATAAAGTCTTTTTCCTCCACGAAGAATTTTCAGGCTCTATAGTCTGTCTTATAAATCTCTGGCTTTTGTTTCCCCCTCAGTGACCTGCTTTGTTACGGATCCAATTTTGCAGCTCACAAACAAAATCTCCTCAGAAATGTCCTGAGAAGCAGCCTCAACAGGGCTGCCTGGGACTTGAGAGCTTTGATTTCCTCCCCCGCGGAGCGCTGCATGATCAAGCAGGGAGACCAGAACTGGAAGGACAGGGCGAGAGGGGGAAGGAGGAAGTGGCATTTGGTTGTCAGAGCTAGTTTTGCAGTTTGCCCTCCTAGCTACAGCAATTCTTTAGCTCCTTTCTAGAGACAGGGAATAAATTTTGACCTCATATCTTAATCGACATAAAAACATAAATTTACCAGAAAATAAGACATGTTTAAGGGGCAGTTGAATTTTTACCTTGTTCATGATATCTATTTATATTATTTAAGGCGATTCAGTTCAATTGTGGTTCTGCAAATAGATGGAATTATTTCCAGAAAAGTAATAATAACAGATCAATGTCTCATTCCAGTATTATAAAAGCATACGCCTCTTTTTAAATGGCTACAGTTGCATGTCAGAAAATCTAAACAAATGTGCAGTTAAAAATGATTGTTATACCTTAGGGACTTAGTTTACACAAGACAGATTAGCGAGATATGAGCCTCATTATGCATGAAAGTCATTTGTTTCTCCGTGAATACAGCATAGCACAAGTTCTGGGGTTGCGATTCATAAAGAGAATGAATGTGAAGACTGAGCACTGTTATGACACTAATCTTCATGATTATGGAAAGAAGTGAATTATTATCTCTCTCTTTATGAGGTGAAGAGAACTGTCACAACAAATTTGAATCTTCGTGTATATCGGAATGTGGGAGCTGGAAGAACCTTAGAGAGTTAGTCGTTATAACTCCTTTTAATTACCCAAAGAAAATTGAGAATGAACATTTTTAAGGGACTCTCCCACCTCTGTGTGGTGATTGAATGGCAAAGATGGTGCAGACCTCCAGACTCTCAAAATCAGGACTCTTTTCATTGACCTATAAGAGAGGAAAATTTTCCCCTAATTCCAGTTTTTCCTAAACATTCAGGACTCTTCTATGTGTGTGCCTTTTTTAATGCACTTAACATGGGATCCTAAACTAAACATAAATATCTACTCAACTTTTGAGCACTTATTGTGAGCTAACCCACTTCTTGATATTTATCTACTTTTTGTCTAGATTTGTGCTATGTGAATCCTACTGTTAATAAGTTCTTGGCCCTGTTAATGTTGTCTATAGTTGTAAATCTGAGCGTTTCTATACAGGTGTTTAGCGTTATGAACTTACAAGGAAAGCTTTCAGGCTACTTAGCTTTGGCTGTGTCCCCATACATTTAATACCTATACTTAAAAGTTACACCGAAAATCCATTGACATTCCATTAAGTGTAAGGAATTGCAATCTCTGGGGTTGTTAGGGCCCTTTTGGGGGAAGCAATATTCCTTAGCAAAGAAATAGGAAATATTTTTACAAATTAAAGCAAGCAGTCGTTTCAAAATGTCTTATGTTGAAATAGAGTTTTTTATCAATGGAACTATTACTAATTATAAACATGTGTTCTAATTGCTGCCAGACATATTAACTGGTTAAAAGGACACATTATATTATCCAGATATATTATACTCGTTAGTGGAAGAGCATGTAGAAACTAGAATTGAAATCAAAAGACTTCCATGTTAAGCACTGGTTTCTCCTTGCCAGGGAATGCAGTGAAGAAAGGATGATGAGATGAAGGGAATCCAGTCTGGCTCCTGAGTCCAACTTCACCACCTTTTACTTGTACAACCTTGAGCCCATGTCTTAACCCCTAAGCCTCAGGAAACCCCTAAGTTTCCTCTTCCATGGTAAAAATGGGTATGATTCCTACCTCAAGAGTTGTTGTAAGAACTACACTAGATAACATATATGAAGCACCTAGCAGAGTGCCAGAACCATAACTGGGACTCAGTAAATGTCAGTTTGTTACCTCCTCACACATCCCAGCTCTCACTGTCCCTCCTCTCTCTGATTTGATTCCTAATCTGAATAACCTGTATTATAAGAGAACTGGAGGGATTAATTATAGGATAATGTACAGCAAATATTTGGAACATTTGTCTCATTGCGAAAATCTTTCCCTAGAAAAAATGAATTGCTAAAAAAAAAAAAAATACATAGCAAAAAAAAAAAATCTCCTTCCAAGATTTAAGACAAGTGGAGGAGGCACAGTTAATAGAGTTAATTGGTAACTGTAAGAAGTTAAGAAGAGAACTTCTAGGAGATGAGGGAGAGTGTCTTCCAACTTAGACAACTGAGTGAACAAAGATGTCTTGCATGGAGGTAAGGTAGAGGGTAAGATTAGCAGAGGATATAAGGAAGGATGGTAACAGGCTTAGCTTTGGATGGTAATGGATTGAGTTTTAGACATGTTGGGTTTGGGCTTTATGATTCTCTAATCATTTCTTTATCCCCTACCCCCTAAATAGCAGTCTCTAAATAAATGCTTCAAGCATGTATATTCCTTTAAAATTACTTAGTTTTCAAGAAACCCCTTTTATGAAGCAAAAAATTGTTAACACCATACATATCTGCTTTGTGAATTCCAATTTCAGAGTGTATCTGGTTTTCTCCTAAGGAAAGCACATCTGCACATATGTTCATTATGATCATTAAGAATAGATGTTTTAATTATTGTTCAGGGAATGATGACCGCCAAATCTGAAACTTATTTGAGTTGTACATCACAACTTCTATTTAATCCTGTCTATTATTTCAAAATTAAGTAGTAGTCTTTGTTCAAAAGGAAACAATGTGGTCTTTTGAAGCACTTTTGGAAATTGTATATGAGCTTCTTGAAAATTATCATATTGAATGCTATGGCTTTTAATTTTGGCCATAAGTTTTCAAGTTTTCCCCCCACCCTAAACCTCCTCTCTTCCCAACACCCTATGCTGCCCGCGCCCTCCAGGCCCATCCCCCACCCATACACACACATACTCATACATACACACACACACACACACACACACTACCTCCATAATATACCAAACATATTAAAATAAGCCATGAAATTATTTACAACTTTATGAGTTGATTTGTAGTAGACTAGTTAATATAATGTTATGTTCTAAAGGTATTTAAATCAAATATTAATTAATTTCAATTTTTTCAAGATTTTTTTTGTATTTTGGAGCCAACAAAGAATTTAAAATTTTAAACAATTTTGCAGGCTGTTGAAAAGCTTGTTCAAGCCTCAGGCCCTTGAAAAGTACTTGCTCATTAGCACATTTTCTGTAATGGCCAATGGATAAAATAGTTTCAACAAAAAAAGAACCCACTGAAAGAAAAAATAAAACATTAGTACTTTAAGAATATTTTTGCTAATATTTTTCTCTCACAACAGGAAGTATTTATATCATTTTAAATGTTTCTTATCATGGGCTCTTTTTTCCTTTTGCGGTAGTTGGCATGGAGCACCAAGATGCTGGGAACTGCTTATTAGCTAGCTTGTCTCGGAGGTGAATGTCACCTCTCTTCCTGCCACGGGATTAAGAATGTGCTCGGACATGGTCTGGAGTAAGTACACCTGGCCAGTCTTATGCACTTCTGTCCTGCTATAAGACCTTTCAGCATACGCCTGAGGACCATCCAAAGGATCCAACTGAAGCCAAAGATAGAGCTTGGTCATCCATGGATTTTGCTACAATTTCTATAAATTTTGGACTGTATTAACAGGAAATGTATTACCAAAAGCAAGATGTGATTATTTAAAATACCTATTTCACCAAACTGTCAATATCAAACATGTAAATATGTCTTAGGTATTTGCCTTAGCAGCAAACTAGTTTCCTCAAAGTTTATATCTGATTTCAGATCTCCTTCGCTAGGTTTCTCCCAGAGCTGAAATGCCAAGGGCAAGAAGCACCATCGGTTGTTCCCTCTGTTTCTCCTTCCTCACCCAGTGCAGTCACTCTGCTAATCCAGGTAACACCTGGAAAAAAGAAAACAGGAAGAAAGAAGAGGAGTGGGATGGGAGTGGATTTAGTGCTGTGTGAAGAAGAGCACCCCCCACCCGACACAAGCTCTGATCTACATTCCTCTCTGTAGAGACAAGTTGAATCAAGACAGAAAGAAGCACAAGCATATTTAGCCAATAATTTAACAATATTCTCTGGACACTCTTTTCCTCAAATTTGAATAGCTACTTTCTTTTGACAATGAAAGAAAAGTAGCTCTTGTATATTAACTTCTCAAATAGCCAGGTTATGTTGAATTTAATGTGTTCATTTAAGATCTGCTTTTCACTCCACTGGAGACAGTATTAGAGAATTGATTAAAAAAAAAAAACTGCAGCACATGATAATTGCAATTTATTGATGGTGTTAATTATTTTAGTTCCTGTTTTTTCATTTTGTATGAAGTTTTAAAGGCTTGAGAACTTATATGTGAAAAGAGAGAATTGATTTTAAAACAAAGCTAGTTATTTATTTTGACAAAAGATAAAATCAAAGGGGAATTTTTTCCTTATCTATGAATAGAAATTCTGTGTAATGTGATAGCTAATAAATAGAGTATAGATTTTCCCCCTTTCCACTTTTGCAATGTGCTGTGGGAGCTGCCCTTTATGTATTTTAAATATACAAGTCTTGTGTTACATTTGAGGAAACATACATATACAGGAAATAAATTCTCCCAAATGGGTCTAGGTATTTCAGTTGCCAGAAATCTATTTTACACATATTAGTCTAGCATCACACCAAGTGTGAAGCCTGTAAGAGGAATAAGTTGAAGTCATAGAATTCAGCAATAATTGCTCAATGAAAGATTGATTTTTAAACCAGTAATAATTTTAACTTGATTTTTAATTAAAGGCAAAAAATACACAGAGATGAACAAGAATACTTACATTTCCTGAAATGCTTTTTTCTCTCTTCTCTCCTAACTTCCCCTGCCCCCATCATATTAGTGGCACACTGTAAAATAATTAGCTTTAGTAGCCTGGCTGGCAGGCCCTGAAACTGACATCGTCAATCTTTTTACCAATTCCATCTCTGGGGACAAAAATGTAAGATGCAAAATATATGTATGAATGTGGAAAGAGGAAATTGTACATATTTGAAATGAGACTTCATCAAGTAACAAAAGTTAAGTGGGATCTCTTCGTAATAACTCAATCCACGGTCAGCAGTTTCTGACTCTATTCCTTCCTCTTTATTCCCCCCAGGACTTGACACAGAAAGCAGAACAGAAGCACCCAATAATTTGTGTTTTGGTGAATGAACGAATATGTGAAATTTCCTGTGGGAGTGTTATAGTTTCCTTGGGAAAATATCACAAAAGCAGTCTCTTTTGGGGGGAGAGATGAAGGTTGAATAACTAATATAACCAAGAAACATGAAGAATGGTGACCCTCAGGAATCTCATTTATTCCACTCAGAGGCAACCAATTAAAGTAGGACATTGTTCTTCATAACTTAAAAACAATAGCACAGTTTATAACTGGGAGGAAAACCCCAAATTAATGGATGTTGCTGCTCATCTTCCCAGCTATACCTAAAATGACCGATGATCACCTAAAAGGAATTTGCATACTAATAATTGTTAACAACTCTGTGGGTGCTTCAAAAGCTTTCCACCAAGATTGTTACCTTGGATAATGGAGTTTCCTTGAAAATAAGAGATTGTAATCTCCAACAAAGTAGTCATAGAATTATAAACATCAGAACTTCTTTCACAAGGTTTCAAAATCACTTTTTTTCAATGGGTGCACATGGCCATACAGAGTGAAATAAGAGACACTGGAGACTCAGAAAGGTGGGAGTGTGTGAGGGGGGTGAGGGATGAAAAATTACCTATTGGGGAGGTGCAGTGTACACTATTTGGGTGTTGGGTACACCAAAAGCCCAGACTTCACCACTACAAACTAGATCCATGCAACAAAACTGCACTTATACCCCTAAATCTATACAAATAAAGTAAAATGAAATAAGATTTTTTTTCAAAATAAGCTTAACTTTTAAGGAAAAGGTCATTTAAATAGAAGGGAAAAATTTTTCCAAATAGAATTTTTCAGTTTTCACAGTGAAATAATTGAAACTAAAGCTTCACTTTAAAAGTAAGCAGAATCCAAAACCTAAGCTATGACCATTGCAAAGTACAATAGCTTTTTCCCCAGAGAATGTTTTCATGAGGAGATTGGTAGGTCTTTTATTTGTCAGTTGGGGTGAAAGACAAATTACAAAGTGTCACTTAAAGAAACATATTCATGTTTCTCAAATGCCTTCTAAAAGTCCCCTGTCAGGAAAACTACCCATGTTCTAGCCTTGCTCATTTTATCTCCTTAGACATCACATATCATTAATCATCTCAGTCTGTCAAGACAAAGAGCTGGAAAACATTTATATTCCAAAATCTCTCAAATATCAAATAGGTCTCAAACACAAAATGCACTCTGGCTATCAATTACTATTGGGTACTCAAGATGACAAGTCCCATTCCAGGCTCTTAGCTTCACCTCCCACCATCAGGCTCAGAGGACTGCACATCACAGACAGAAAAAATAAACATACTCATGCACATGATCAGCTTTACCCTAAGGAATCAATAGCCTCTCTCCTGCGACATGGAAACAAATGTTCCACCCACTGTAACCACAACTTCCTCCTTGGGAGATGCCCAACATTTCCCTGAATGCATGGTTGGCTCCACGACAACGTCCTGTGAGGGCTGGAAAGCCCACATTTTCCTTCCCACCAGCGAAAGCTGCCTCCCCCAGTGGCCTACCACACGTGAGTCACTCTCTGAGATAGCGCTTCCCATAGCCAAACAGCCCAGGAATTGCACTGCTAATAAGGACAAAGTCAGGTGGAGAAGCCAGTGAGAGGGTTATGGACAGCTGCCACAGAACAGTGGGTGTCCGCAAAGGGAGGAAGAAAAAAAGGACAGAGGGTTAAAGAAGATAATCTTAACCTACTTTACAACTTTCCCTGAACTTGCAGCTCTGAGATCTGGAAGCCTTAGGGTGATGAGAATAGCATCAGGAGTCTTTGAATGTGAACCTGGTAACGATGGAACAACCCCCACCAGCCGCCTTTCATGCATCTACTGTAGGGCTCTTCAAACTGTCACCCCAACATAATTTTGAGTTTTCTATCACTACATATCTTTTGGTACTCAACTCACAAATTCAAACCTGTAAGCCTCCTATTTTATGAAAATATGGCTTTTTTCATTCTGAATACATTATGTTCCCAATATGCAAGTGTTTTCTCATCACCTTACCTTAGTTGATTTTGTTCCCTCTGCAGGAAAAGCCTTCCCACCGTACTGGCTTAGCTAAATAGTACCCATCATTCAAGACCCAACTCCTATCTCTTCTCCTCTGTGAAGAGCCTCATTAAAGGGTGACTTTTCCTTTTCAAAACTTCTATAGCATGGTTATGTCAATAAATCACAGAGAGTGTGCGTGTATGTGTGTGTGTAGGTGGATGTAGGTACATGTCACACATCAAAACTGCACACAATTGTCATGTTATCTAAATTCTGGGCGCAGATTGGCTGGACCAGCAGAGCATAGGGTGTGCCTCATCTCAGTCCCAAGAATAATTCGAGATAGGGCCTTCAGTACATTCAGCTGGCACAGATTGCTAGCTCTGACCAATTCTGCAAGGAATGGTTTTCTAGAATCCTGACATTGCACAGTTCTAAACAAAATTACTTTAGCCTGAAACTAACGATAGCAAATAATTTTTGCCAAAATTAGAATGAAGCTGCTTCCTTATAATCGAAAATACATATCTTCTCCATGATTGCTCTTCTCCCTGGTTATCTTGCTTTCATTTAGCTTTATATGCCAGCTCCACCATTATCTCTTTCATTAGTGTTCTACTAGATCTTTCAAATTAAAGAGCTAAGGTACATGATTTTCTGATTTTTCCTTAAAAATTCACTTCAGACTTATATGTAGTTTTCAAATGAAAATAATTAAATACCATTTCCATAATATATTTTTTGGGCAACAAGATAAATATTTTCAAATGTTTGTGATTTGGCTTGGCTTTGGGAAATTAGGTATCCCCTATCTATAATCTATCATATGACTAATGTGTATACTGTCTACCTTCAAAAGCATCCAAAATAAGAAATTCAGTATGTTAGCTTATTATTTACATTCACATTAACCAGATCATTAAATTAGCTTTTTACTTTTTTAAAAAATCTTTTTCAAGAGCATAAGCATTCTATTATAAAGACATCTGCACCCAAATGTTTATGG
>CAUYRT010007193.1:0-16333 GCA_963574885.1 Lepilemur ruficaudatus
AGGCCCACAAGGAGGTCAGCTGCTGCTCACTACAGAGCCAAGTCCCTCAGATAGGTGTCACCACAGAGGATAAGAAAATTGATAGGAAATAGAATAAAAGAATACACAGAGACTAAGGTATAGTTTATAGTTTTATATAAAAAGATCAGAATAATCACAGTGGGGTACTTAGGCAGCTAGGCATATCCCCGTGAATGTCTAGCCATATGGTTAGATTCACATAGGTTTTATAATCACAATTATAGATCTCAATTACTAGTTGTCAGGGTAACACATTTGCATATCAGGGAATGCAGTTGCTAGGGGAGCAGGATTACACAGGTAGTGGGTTAGGGTCAAAAGTCCTCTCAAGGGGCTACTAACAAGTCTTTATCTAGGTGAACAAATACGTACAAAGTCTTTCAAAGGCTAATTTCTAAGTTCTAAGAGGTAGTCATCAATTAACAGAAGTATAACAAAAGAGGTATACCGACTATATTTCTTTGATTTAGTTATTGTGTACTTAAAGGTAAACAGTCAGGAGTGAACAGGAAGCCTGATTTTCTACAAACAGGTTGTTTATAACACAGAGGCATGTCTCAGAGCAAAGTGCACTAATTGTCTCCAGCTCCCATCTTGTGGGCTAGATATTTACCTTTGTCTCGGCATTTGAGACCCAGAAAAGCCACACAGAGAGATAACCAGGAAGTCTTTTGGAAAGCATCCCTGCTGGAGACTTGAAAGCTTTCCCATGATAACAGCCTCTGATAAGTGAACCATTGAGTTCACATATTCTTTGAGGGCAAAACCCTGCAAACTCCTGTTTCTATCTTCAATATAGCAATGTTGGATGATACAATAAAATAATGATCTTATGAGCCACATTCATTAATTCCTCAATCATATTTCCCCAACACCAAGGAGGCTCTTTATCAATTCTAAGATAAATTGACTATCACATATACTTTTTTGATATTGATGTTTTTCCTTTGATTCTTTCACTATACCACTCCCAATATGATTAAAATATGCAGGTTCAAAGGCTGGCACCTTAATTTAAATGAAACTTTTTTTTATTATTGGATGTCAGTCACAACTGGAATAAAGCTATTTCCATAAATAATATAATTAATTAGATAATTTTAAACCCAGAAAGCCTCAATTTTCATATTTGAAACTCTAAAACATCTGTTAACCATGGGTCTTACTTGTGCTCATATTAAAAGATTGCTACATAGTTTTTTTTGTGTTAAAAGATTGAAGCAAAATTAGAACAAAAACACAAGAATAATAGCTAACAGAATGGAATTGGATTCTACTGAGTTCATTATAACTAGCATCTTTAAAAATATACTTTATATTGGGACTTTTTATACACACACTAATCAAAATTTTATAGGACATAGGACTCCAAACAGGCAGATGTTCAGACTCCTAGCCCTATATTCTTATCACCAGAGTATACTTTTCTCCTGAGATTTGGGAATTATCAACAGAGAGGAAATCACTGAAACTAAGAAAATGTGAAAGATACCTAAGGACAAAGTATAGCAAAGCAACAAGCCTAGGAGACCATTTATAATTAAGAAAGAGTAAGGATGCTATTTATTTTGGAGGGGAGTGCAAATTTGATCTGAAATCTAGGAAGAAAACAAAAAAATAATTCAATATTGTGGAATTCAAGACAAGATAAGGTTGTTAAAGGACTGGGAGATGAACCATATCTACTCTTGACTAAGTATTAATAGGAATGGTGAGACTGGCTGAGAGGATCTTTGGTTCCTTTTGAAAGGATGTTTGTAGTAGGGTAATTAGGGTCACAACCACTTGATCTATACAGAATGGGAAAAGGATAATTCAAGTGGGCTGTTTCTTTTATATGAGAAACAAGTTATGTTCTTTTATGTGCAATATTTCAAAATACAGGTGGAGTAGTGATTTATGCAGAAAGCTATACACGGAACTTGAATTGACATAAAGTTTCATAAAGACTCAAATTATTGACAGTCTTTATTGCTTTTATTATTAAAACTAAATCATTTGTAAAGATATGCGATCCTTCAATGAATGTTTGTTTATATTGTTATAGAAATCAAATCAAAATTGCAGAAAGGATACTTCTTTACTTCATTAGATGCCATCTTCAATTCTTATAATGTAGAATCAGATTATTTGCCTCAGTAAGGGAATCCAACCTCTTTCAATAATGAGTTTATTTTCTTCTTTAAGCCTTGATCACTGAAGAGTAGCTACAGATTACATTGGTCCAACATGAAGTGGAAAAGTGGATGGAAAGGTGTGTGGGGGGGTGTGTGTGGGTATGTGTGGGGGGGTGTATGTGTGCCAGGGACTGGGGAATGAGGAAAGAGCAGTGGGAGGTAAGAAGGAATAAGGAGGGGAAAGGGAGCAGAGTGTTCAAGTTTTTAGTGCAGTAATTCTCTATGGTTTCATTCATTAATCAATACTTGTTTCAGAAGCCACTTAAAGCACGGGACACTAAAAATTAATTTTAAAAAATTAATCACTTCTGTATTACCATAACAGAATGCTATTTAAGTGCCTAGCACAGTGATAGGAGCTCAATAAACATTGATCAAGGAAAAATGAATGTATAAATGTTACATGGAGTTTGGGGGGAGAGGAGGGGAATGCTGCTAAAGGTTGAAACCAACTGATAACATTTATTATAACATTCATTTTTGCAATGATGACTATTGTAACTTCACATAAATTAAATTTTAACATGAAATTTTACTTTCCAGGGTTTCTCAGGATTACTGGCCAAATTACACAATCGGGTGCATTGTCTCCTTGGACTGAATCTTCACTTTCCCTTAGCATCCCAGCCCCTCGCCCAGTCTGGCTTTTAACTAATTCTCCAGGTGTTTTAAGGTGATTATTCTCTAGGAAGTGAGCCTAGAGAATAATCCTACTTGCTTTGGGAGAAAAGTGCTAATAAAAGGTCAAAGCTGAATTCCTAGGGACTGGGGCTGCTAAAGCTAATAGCATGAATCATCATTAGCTTTTACTGATGCCAAGTCATGCAAGTCTGTGAAGTTCATACAGAAAGAGAAATTTGGATCAATAAGACTTTATGCTACAATGCAACTTGATAATTACTTTCTAGAAATTAAGTTTGCAAAGCTTTTTTTTTCTTAAAAATATTATTCTTTGTCCTGAAAGCCTGCCTTCATCTTTTTACCTATAGTGCAAGATCAATCTATAGAGTTTTCCTTTAGCAATTTATCCTTTTGTTGTTTTTCATATTGTGGAGGACAGCTGCATACATACTTTATATTCAGTAACCTTTGGTGTCTATTTAACAGTGGATTGATATTTCATAACAAGATTGATATTTTAAATCCACTTCTTTGAATGTCTATAACATCAAGTTTCCAGGAATATTTCAGTACCTATTTTGTAGTCTGCTAGTATACTGGCTGTTGACCTGGTTATGCTAGAGGAAGGTAGGCTATGTTGTTTAGTTGGCAAGTGAAGCATGCAAGGCCATTGTTGCTTCTGTTTTATTGCATGCTGACTACACAGAGACCTAGTGAATGCCATGAAACACATTCATGAGGGAAAATGTAATAGACTTGCACATCTCCCTGCTGAAGTCCTTAAATAAAAATGCTTAATAAAATAATTTATACTCTTGCTATGTCAAGAATTTCTGAGCCTTTAAAATAAACCAGGGAGTTGAGAGCATATATTTATGAAGTTAGTACCATATAATGTCCAGTTGTATTGCATGTAGATTCAAACATGTCCATTTGCTTTGTTGCTTTTAGCTGCTAGCAGAAAAGACGTCTGGTTGTTATTAGAAAGACAAAGTGGATGTAAATTTTTAAAAAGTGATAGAAACATCTAATATCCTTGTTAATATTAATTTAATTATAAAGTGAAAATACAGCTTCCCATTTCAGAATGGCTTAAAATCTGGCTAATATGAACTATAATATGGTCCACATCTTTATATCCCAGGCTTATAATACTTTCTGGAATTACTTATATCTCTTCCTATTAGATGATTTTTCTCTCCCAAGAGTTGTGAATTCTTAACAGTTTTATGTGAGTACCCAAGTACCAAACCAATTATTTCCCTTAATTTTTAAAAATTGTAATAATAATGGCTTTTATTTTTGTATTGTTCAGTATTTTGGCTGAGATTTTTTTATGTGTATATACTGTATTCAATTTGTTTTCTTAATTATACTCACCAGCTAGACCTATATAGTACTTGACTTGAGTACTTCATTCTCAGGGAAGCAATTTTGATTATTATCAAGCACTTTTCAATTGAGGCACTAATTATAAATATTTATAACAAGGACATTACAAAACATGGCTGCATAGGGTAAGTCAGATTCTCAGCATGATATATTTTTAGCATCTCCATTAGGCTTTAGGTACTCTAGAAATATATTATGTTAGAACTAATGCTATTTTATATAAGAAAGATAGATGGCAATGCATTTTACTTTGCTTGTATCTGACCATGTCCCCCACAACCCCCTGCTTGGATCAGCTCTCAGACAGCCACTACCTTGTGATTTTTAAGTCTTTAGGGTAAATCTCCATGAATAAATCCAGTGCTAAGCCACATGCCATCTCAAGCCTTTCAAACAGCACCCCAGGGTCACATTCCCCAGTCAAGTATACCAAAGATGTTGTAACAGTAATATCTATCAGATGTTATATAAAATCTCAAGTGGTTGTAGCAACTTGGAAATCCCTTAACAGTACACAAAATTAGGTGCTTTAATGTAACAAATTAGTATTTTGTTAGCCTTAAAAAATTGTTATTTCTGGGAACTGAATAGAAAACTCTGAATCTAAAAGTGATAGATCAAATTTGAGATGGAAGATAACTTCCAACAGCTGGTATTGGTACTAGATCATAGATCCTCTCTGTTGGGCTTTAGCCTTTGGGGGCATAATTTCGTTAAGCACAATTTCAGATCAGTACAAAGAAGAAAATAAAAGAAAGAACTAAAATATGTGTCAGTATACTTTTTTAATGAGAAACTAATGAAAATTAATCATTGGGTCATTAATGTGTTATATCTATATTCACTGGAGTAATTAGTGTAATTTTATATAAACACAAGTGTGATATATATTTTTATGGGTTTTCTTGACAGTAACTGGGTAATAGTGCTACAATGTGATGAATACTGGTTTTGGTGACCAACTGAAAATGTGTTTAATAGAAGCACTATTAGGTCCTAGAGGTTCTTCGAAATTTAAATAAGGTAATATGTGTAAAATGCTTAGTTCAGTATCTGAAAGTTAAATGTTCAATATATATTAGCTATGTAGATAATTATAATTGTTAATAGTTAATATAGCAGGAGTCATCATAAAGTTGAGGTGGTTAACTTGCTTCAATTTCTATTGTTTCTATTGTTTCAAAGTTCTATAGAATCTTAGGTTTTGCTCGTGTGTTTCCCCCTAAAGCAATATGTTCCTTCATTGCAAGTGAATCTCAGGGCCCATTTTAATTTCTTCTTTTTCCAAGAAGTCTTTCTAACGTCTTAATAATCATTAGGGTAGATATCTTGCAACAGATAAACTCCAACATACCAATGGTTTAACATAATTGAATTTTTTGTGTTATTATTCATTCTTGTTCTATTAATGTTGTGAGGAACAAGGACAAAGGGATTTGCTCCATCCTGTCAAGTCGGCTCTTTTGTCTTCAACACACAGCTTTCAAATTCAGTATGGGGATCAACATCCGGATGAAAAATGGCAAGAAGGATCATTCAGGTATGACATGTGTCATTTATACTGCCATTTTATTGGCCAGAGCTCAAAGACATGGCCATATCAACCACAAGGAATTTGAGAATGACAGTCTAGTTATGAACCCAGGAGGAAAGAGAAATACTTTTAGTGAAGAGCTCCTCAGTTTCTGCTACAGGCTACCCTTTTTAATTTCACTCAAGCCCCCTATAATCAGAAAGATAAACCACTTCCCAACCAGACACTGCATCTGGCTTCAAATCCAGATGTGCACATTATTCTCTATCAGAATCTGATATGCCTCCTCATGAACTATAAACTAAACACAAATATCTGCACCTGCATACCCAGTGAACAATGGTACATACAGTACCAATTAAATACATTTTAGAAATGGGAATAATGGGAGATACTAAGGAGACACTGGTCCATAGGAATCAAGGAAACTTTATTGTGGGCCTTGTGAAACCCCCATACTGGGAAGGGAAAGTTCCTTCATGAGGCCCTGATCCTATTTTCTGGGATGAGCTCACTTGTGTTTATTTCTCTATGGCCCTGCTTCCACTTGCAGGAAGTTCTTCCTTCTAAATTATTCTCTGTGATCCCATGTGTAGCTGGTGATGTGCATATGCCCTCTTTTTGCAGCCTTTTTCTTGCTGGTGCAGGCTTGAAAATTGATGGTTGCTTAAAACCTGAAGAGTCAAAGTTTTGCTATTGTTGTCATAGTAGTCTTAGAAGCCCAAACTTCTGATTTCTTTGACAATAGAACTCATTAAAAATGTAATAGGCTTTTTTCCTTTTGGTTTCCAGATCATCATGTGTATTAGCATTCACACTTGTAATTTTTTCTTAAACACACTTCTCAAGTCTTATTTCTTTTTATCCTTACCTATCTGTCCCTAGCATTCAAACTAATGGAAACTTCTCTGAGATCAATATAAATGAGTGGGATAGGTACATTTTTAAGTCAACTTAATGGACCAAGTTACTCAATATTTCTAAATTGTAACCTCTAATATGTGAAGATAGAATCAGTATGATTTTAATATTTTAAATCTCCAATTTTTTTGACTTTCACTATTGACTTTCATTACTGTTTACAAACTTATCAATTCTTGACTGACCTCAGCTCTCTCTTTTTTATAGCTTGCTAAGTTTAGCTATTAACAAATAATGTACACTACTGTAATTGCATTTTCCAACTTTTTCTTCTAGTTCTAAATGCTCAGTGTGTACTTAGTATTATTAATTTTGTTGCAGACAACAATTTTCCAAATATTTTGTCTGTGCATGATATTATTCTATATCTTTCCAACTCATGATATTAATTTCTTTCCAGCCTCCTGCCCACATAATAAGCTGGTATCACATATTTTAGGTTTTTGTTTTGTAACACCCCACTTCTGGTACCAATTTATGTGTTAGTCAAGGTAATACTAGCTGATGTGACAGATAAATCTAGAAATATTATTGGCTTAACATAGGGGGTGTTTATTTATTTCACTCATAAAGTTCAATCAGGAGGAGTATAGAGTGCTTAATACACTTAATCATTCAAAGATACAGGCTGGTATAATAGAAGCACAGGAAAAGAAATAGAGGAAGAAGATTTTATAGGTGATTTTTATGGGCCAGGTATGGAAGTGATGTATTATCATGGCTAGAATAACTACAAGGTAGGCTGAGAAATGTTATCTAACTGTCCAGAGGAAATGGAAATTGGCTCGTTGAACAGCTTACTAGTCCTGCCTCACCAATTTATTTCAATTTTTGCTGACCTCTCATTACACTTATTGTTATATCATATGAGGTTATTTTTCATCACATGCTAGGTAATATATTTGGTGAATGCGACCTCACTCTCATCCAAATGAGAAGTGTTTATGTCAAACATAGGACACACTTGGTTCTACATGGTAATTATTTCTGTATGGGAAGCTGAGAAAGCTCAAGCTTTTGAACCAGTAAGGTCTGGGTTTTAAATGCAGCTCCACCCCATATTAGCTGTCTGATGTTGGATTATTGAACTTCCCACAGCATTAGTTTTCTCATTTGTTAAATGAGTATAATAATAGTTTCCTTGAAAAGAAATTGTGACGATTAAAGGAGATGATGGCACAAGGCAAGGTATCTCTTTTTTCTGGATGCATATTATATACTAATTTACTTGATTAACATTACCAGAAATGAAAGGCAGTTTGTGTACTAATTCTAGAGTAGAATATTAAATGCAAAATTTTCATTAGTAATAAGCCTCTCTGTCTTAATTATTACCAATCAAGAGTGAGCCAAAGGACTCAGACAACCCATAGTCTTGATCTTACCTTTGAATTTTATCTTTAAATTTGGTGATTCTATGGTTCAAATTCACTTCCACACTACATATTTTCTGTCTAAAGTTCAATTCTTCTTAGATTTTAAAGCTTTTTATTTTATATCACAAAGAACTAGGCTATACTTTAAGTAGCATAAGCAAAGACATGTTGACATGCAGATTATTTTTAAACATCCACCTTGACATTGCTGCAGTGATAGCAGAACAGAAACTAAATTAAGAAGAGACAATCAGAAAAATACAGAGAATATAATGTAAGTTGTGTGTCAAATAACACAATTCTTTAGTCATAAAATTTAAAAAACAGTTTATTTGTATTTTTATGCTTAATAAACTTAGAAAACATTCTCAGTTGTTTTTCTCTGTGTTTGAAAGTATGTTTTTGTTTTTTGATACTATAAATGCATATTTATTCAGAAGGGATATGCTCAAAACATATTGTTAAGTGGAAACAGCAGGTTGAAAACAAATAAACTCGTTCCAATGGAAAATGGAAAAATCACTAAGGTGGACTTTGTTGAAATTCAAAACTCTTTTTGAAACACCCAGTAAAAAAAAAAAAAAATGAAAAGATAGCTGTGGTAAGGAGAAAATATTTGCTAAACACATATCTGATAAAGGACTTGAATCCAAAATATGCAAATAACTCTTAAAATTCAACAAGAAGAAAGCAAACAACCCAATTTAAAAATGAACAAAAGATCTGAACAAACAGAAGATCTCACCAAGGAAGATGTACAGATGGCAAATAAGCATATGAAAATATGTTCAATAGCATAATGTCATTAGGAAATTCAAATTAAAATAACAAAGAGATGCCATTATATACATAGTAAATCCAAAAACTGATAATATTGACTGCTGGTGAAGATGTGGTGCAACAGCAACTCTCATTCATCAAAATGATACAGCCACCTTGGACGGCAGCTTGGCAGTTTCTCACATGGCTAAACAAAGTCTTACCATACGACTTAGCAGTTACACTCCTTGGTATCTACTCAAGTGATTTGAAAGGTTATGCCTACACAAAATGTTCATGACTGAACACAAATGTTTATGGTAATTTTATTTATAATCACCAAAGACTGAAAGTGACCTAGATGTTCTTCAGTGGGGGGGAGGGGGTTGGATAAACAAACTGTAGGAAATCCATAAAATGGGATATTATTCAGAGATGAAAAGTAAATGTAATAAGCTAACAAGCTGCACAAAGACAGAAATGAATCCTAAATACATACTGCTAAATAAAAAAAGGCAGTCTGCAAAGGTTACATGCTGGGTTATTCCATTTGTATGACAGTCTAGAAAATGCAAAACTACAGAGATAATAAACAAACGATGTTGCCAGGAGTTCAAGTTGGGATTACTGAATAGGTGAACCACAGCGGATTTTTTAGGGAAATGAAACTATGAATTTGATATACTATAATGGTAGTTACATGACATGAATCATTTCTCAAAACTCATAGAAATTTGCAACATAAAAGGGAAACTTAATGTATACAAACTAAAAAAAAATCATTTAGGAAGTCAGTAGATCTCAGAAAGAAAGTTTATATGTATGCATGTAATATATTATTTATAAGGTATATAGGTAAAATATATATGAACACTATATAAATGTTTTATGTATATATTACATATATGATATATTGTATATAAATAAAACTACATACATATACTTTTCAAATGAATTTTACATATTATATTACATTATATTATATATAAAAGATATACATTATACAATATATGTATATATCTTACATATATGATATATATAAATTATATATAAATAAATATACTTTTCAAATCAATTGTATTATATTATATTATATATAAAAGATATACATTATACAATATATGTATATATAACATTTTATATATATTCTGTAAGTAGCAGTTATTATCTCTTGATGATGGAATTACATTGACTTTTTTATGAAAGTTAGTTTAATTATATTGGCATGGGAGGAATGGCCACCATTCTAAAAATTCCAAATCTTGCTGGAGGAATTTGTGAGTGACACAACTTCTACCAATCAAAACTCAGCTTGATATCCTGAAATAAATTTAAAAAAAAATTCCAGCTTAAGACTTCCCTCAACTCCATGAATGCTCAAACATATCTCCTCTAATACCTTGATATGTCTCTTTCCTCACCAAGAAGACCAACATACTCAGTGAATTTCCACGATCAGAGCCACTGTATACCTCACTCATTTCTGTCTACATTTTCAGAAGTTACTAATACAAAACAGGAGATGGTCTTCCTCTATATGTTGCCAACTTTCACCCCCTGAAGCCATTTTTCTCCCTCCAACCTACTGAGTAATTTCTTATCAGGCTCCCAGCTTCCTTCTGCTGCCCAGCAGCAAACTGCTATTGCCAAGACCATCCAAGCTTTCACTGGTGCCAGAGATGCTGGAAGTCTCTCTGCTCTGATCCGTCCTGACTGCACCACAGATTTTGGCAGAGAGGATCCTCACTTAATTGTAAATGTCCTATTAGCTCGGCTTATGTGACACAGGGTTCACTTGATTGTTCTTCCATTTTGTTCTAATCTCTTAAAAATGAGGTAGGTCTTATGTTGGAATGTTAGAATACCCTCCCACTATATTGAGGGATTTGTTGTTCCAGATCCTACCATCACATCTTAAAGCATAAAACCTTTTTGGTGATTCTGACCATTTTTTGTACAAGTGTATTTTTTAGGAAAAAAATAAAGAAAAAATATATGTCTTATTGCTGTACCTATATCCTTACTCTTTCTTCCTTCTATTTGTTTGC
Organism: Lepilemur ruficaudatus; assembly: GCA_963574885.1. Classification (NCBI taxonomy): domain Eukaryota; kingdom Metazoa; phylum Chordata; class Mammalia; order Primates; family Lepilemuridae; genus Lepilemur; species Lepilemur ruficaudatus. Next base: position 10,850 of record CAUYRT010007193.1, read on the forward strand.
TTTCTTTTGAAATAATTTTTAATGTCTCCATCAGGGTTTCCATCAATAAAATTTAAATTAAAGAAGCAGATATCATTTTTTGGAATGTTAAAAGGATGGTATAGACAATATTTAGTTCTCTACCTATCTTTGGCTACTTCTCAACATCTTCTAATTCCTTTATTTCAATATTTTTTTTGGACAGATAAGTCTAGTACTATCAGTGTTCTCATGCTAGAAATCCTAAATTGGTAATTCACTGTGTACTCTTTCTGGTCTTCATATGTATTTTCTCTGGCCATTCAGTGTCTTAAAATAATTTAAAATTCTAACCATTAGAATTTGGGAGATTTAATATAAAATTTAAATTTGTGACTTATCCTTTTTTTTAAAGCTGAGTATCTGCCCAAAGTGTGTCCACGTTCTGCAAAGCAACAGTAGTCTACTACTGAGAATAAGTGTCCCCTTCCGATGAGCAAGCCCCCAACTCCCTTTTGTTCCTAATCCTAGAAGATTTTAGTTACTATTTATAATCAGACTTGAATTCTCTTACTCAATCTGCTTATCTTGTTTAGAGGCCCTCATCGGCATTTTTGTTTGCTATCTTGTGCGTTTTCAGACATAAAGGGAGAGATAAACAGTGACAAGTCTACAGCAGTTTCTATATCCTCTGCCTCTTCAACCACTCTTTGTGCTTCTATCTTAAACCCAAAATTTGAAATGAATGGAAATATATTCAAATTTTTCACTTTTATTCAAAATGAAGAATGTATTTAGAAAATGTATAATCTCCAGCTTTTGACCAGTTACAAAAAAAAGGTATAATGATAGATTAATATCTAAAGTACCTTTTTGTTTGTTTCCTCCTGTTATGAATCTTTTGGTGAATCCAGGATGTTTTCTTTCTTCTTTAGTGACAAGGAAATGTTATAAGAGTAGTGGAAAAGACACTTGATTGGTAGCTAGAAAACATGGCTTTGTATTTTAAATCTGGCATTTACTAGCTGTGCACATTTGGGTGTACACTAAATTGTTATGAACACAGGTATAAACTCATCTATTAAATGGATATAGTATCTTCGCTTCATACCTGGAAAACTCAGGTATGATTATGAGTGTGAAAATTCCTTAAAAAGAATGAAGCTCTTTGTATAAAGAATTGTTTTTAAATGTAAAAGAGCCTCTCAAATGTGAATGAATGAATGAATGAAATTCAGATATTTTTTAAATTTTTATTAACCATTTGTGGTAGACAGAATAATGCCTTTCCCAAAGAAATGCATGTTCTCATCCCCAGAACCTGTGTATATACTACTTTTGTGGCTAAAGGGACTATGCAGATGTGGTTAAGACAGTGAGATGGTATGGTTTTGCTGGATTGCTACTCTGCTGGCACACCTGAGCGAAAGATTGCAGGAAGCTCCAAGACCAGCGTTCTCAACCTACAGTGAGTTGTCTAATTATTTCATTATATAGTACAATGCAATAATAATAGAAATAAAGTACACAATAAATGTAATGTGCTTGAATCATCCTGAAACCATCCCCCTGTCCCCAGTCCATGTAAAAATTGTCTTCCATGAAAACAGTCCCTGGTGCCGAAAAGGTTGGGGACCACTGCACACTGGAAAAGACAGGAAACAGATTCTCTCCTAGAGCTACCAGAAAGAGCACAGACCTGCGGATATCTTGATTCGAGGACTTCTGACTTCCAGAAATGTAGATTATACATTTATGTTGTTTTAAGCCAGTAAATTTGTGGCAATTTGTTACAGCAGCAATAGGAAACTATTTAACAATACATCCTCATAGCGTTCAGAATCTAAACATCAAAGATCAAAGGGAAACATGCCACAGCATTTCTACTCTATTATCGGAAAATTTGATTACTGTTGCCTTAATTCCAGTCCCACATGACTCTGGCACATCTACTTTAGCACATTTGTTCTTTATTGCATTATCCTTCTCTAATGTTCGTAACATCCTATTCCTGGCATTACATCTCCTTTCCAGTATTTTACCTCTTTTTTTTTCCTGATATATAAATAGTTTCTCAAATTTTGATTCTTATTTTGTCAGAGTAGTAATCTCTAAAAGCCTTTTGGGCTGCTCTTACTCTTTTTGACTTATGTTAGTCATTAAGCAAGCATTCTTATGCTTGTGCTTTAGTCGTTGCTTTGTTTATTAGTTTGTCAGCATCAAATGTTGTTTGTCTTAAATCCAAAGCTCATAGGTACCATGTATAAAGTTTAATGTATTATTTCTCAAACCCAACATATTGTCATGCTCATATACAGTTCTGATGCTTTCAATCCATCAATCCTTATAAATTCTGCCTAGGCAATTTCATTCACATCCATATTTGTGTGGATGAATCTCAAGTCTATACCTCTACCTTTCTAGCCTTGACCTCCTTTATTTCTGTGAGGATACAGACAAGATAAAGACACATTTTGCAACCTCAAAATGTTTGACAATTTGTTAGGAAGTGTAGAGGTTAGCTACCCAAGTCAGTCTAGGGTGGTGAGAAAATACTTTCAAAATGAAGTGATTCTAACTGATGTGGACAGACACATGTGAGACATGATTTAACTTAGTCAAATCAAGAGAAAAGCCTCCAGGGCTTTTCTCCAGAGAGAGAGAGAGAGAGAGAGAGAGAGAGAGAGAGAGAGAGAGAGAGAGAGAGAGAGAGAGAGAGAAATTAAGGATTATCGTCAGTGCGCTGAATTGAGTTCTGAGTCTGTGGCCACCCATTCAATTAACACACCGTGACATTCAGACACACAACCACCTACACAAGAGAGGGATGTGCTGTGTTTGAGGTTTCTTTGGAAGAGTAAACTATTAGAAACAGTCAAATTTCAGGATTAAGATGTAACTTCAAGAGCTAGTTACATGGTAGTAGGTTTTCTCTGTACAAGGTGATTAAAGATGTGGATAAAATTGCCTAGGCAGAATGGATAATGAATGAAGGAGAGAGGGCTGAAGAGAAAATTCCAGAGAATATACATTTCAGGGATGGATTGGGGAGACACAGCACATGAAAAACGCAGAGAATGAGCAACTAGATAGTTGGAACAGAGCCAGGAGAGGTGTATACCACAGACTCTAGGGTAGAAGACAGTTTCAATATGATAGTAGTCTACAGTGTCAGATATTTCAGAAAATAGAAGTAAAATGGACAGGTTCTCCTGTTTCAAGGGCTACTTCCAAGTGACCAGCTTTGGGAAGAATATCCACAGTTTCAGGGATTCCAGCATGCAGGAAGATCCCCAAGACAAAAAGGTATATAAAGTCAAAGACCACAAAAAGCACAACGGTTCCAAATGCCAACAGAAGATTGAAAAAGATCATCAAGTCCAGGGAGGTGAGTAGAGTGGGTAGAAATATAGTTTGGAGCCAGAAGGTCCAGGAAAAGCACTCATGGGACCCGGGAACAGAGCGGTGTTGAAGGATGCATAAAGGGCTGGAATCAAACAGATTGAAAAGTGACTGTTAGCTTCAAAAATTAGGATGTCACTGATCAGAGTTGGGCAATCCCAGTTTATTGTTGGTGGAGCTGTGTATGAAAAATGAGGAAGAATCAACTGAAACTAAAAAATGTGTTTTCAGGCTGCTTTATTGTAGAGGAGAGGAGACAAGGTAGCTAAAGAAAAATACTTAATCTAGAGATTGTTGTTTTTCTTTAAGAAAGAAGTGATGGGAACATGAGGGGAAAAAAAGGGGACAGGTTGAAGTCCCCAGAGACAGAAAGCATAACTGATGGAACAAGTTCCCTGAAGAGGCAGGAGGATGAAAAGCAGAAGAGATAAGGGAAATTTAGACACAGCTTAGCTTCTGAGACTTTTGATATGGGAAAAAGAGAAATTTTCATTTCCTCTATTTTGTCCATAATAATGATGACATGAAGTAAAATTTAAAAGCATAGTATGAGAGCCTTTTTGAACCATTTAGAGAACTTTATCCATATCACATTTACACTTTTAGATACAGTGAAACAAAATTTTCAAAAATCTAAGCTCATTTAGTATGACAGACTAACAGTGTATTTTTAAAATTGGCACCAAAAAAGTCAACTCTATAATAAGGTGACACCTGAATCTATTAATCATATTCCTATCTGGTACATCATAAATCACTTATTTATTTGATGGGTTAAATAAACAGCCTCCAACTTCTCCTTTTCCTTTGTTTTCCCTAAACTATTTAAACTTCTTATTCACAGTAGGTACTAGTAATTTTATATCTAATAGAATTGAATTAACTTGTTAGTTAAATATGTTTAAAGTGTATTTCAACAATTAAAATTCAAATAGCCTTTAGAAAACATCTGTGTCTGATCAGGTGTCAAAGCCAGGTATCTCTATAAATATAACTACATTTTAATACTTGAAATAAAAAATAATTTATTCATTCGCCTATTAACCATATCTATATTCCACGCCCTGAAAGACCACTTCCCTGTTCTCTTAATAAGAACAGAATATGCATCTTTCCATACATATGAAGATGTGGATCGAAAGTAAAGGCAACACTTGTGAAAGTATTTCCAGATTTTTGAATGTCCAAAGCTTAAATAGTCATCCACTTTGAATAACTGCAAGGAAAATATAAGAGAAGACACAGAAGACAGAGAAAACCACAGAGCTAAACAAAATAGCTTTAGATGGCCAAATACCACGAGATGTCCTTGCACAGGGAGAAGGGACAGAACGGCAGCATGGTGCTGGGAACGGCAGCTACAATGTTACAGGACCCATTGGTCTGTCATATGCCATCGCCTGGCTCCAAAAATGTGCAGTTTCCCATAATCCACTCCAGCAAAGAAGCAGAGGTCACAAATAATGCAAAGCGGTAGATAATGCCAATGCTAAACCTATTCACGTTTGGGTTTAGAATACTTTTCCCCTCACCACATTTATCTAAAAACACTAACGGTTGACTTTGAAACTTGTCCCTTTTCCCCTCAGAATTTCAGGGTGAGCCCTGTCTTTGCCAACCCATTCATAATCTCTATTCTCATCGTTTCACTGCTTTCCCCATTCATGTAGGGTTAGCAGCCAGTCTTTAGTCTCTGGCAGTGCATTTGGAAAAACTCCTGAACTTAAGGCTGAAACAGTAACAGACTCAGTCGTACCCTCAGGCCTCACACCTGGGCTCTGGACTAATTCCAAGTGAGCAGCGCTCTGCTCGGGAGCTTTGCTCTCCTAGCTGGGTCCTCGCTGGAGCCTGGCTCTTGCCACACGTCTCCCGCCGAGCACTATCCCAGCCCATCTACAGTTGGGGGCTGCTTCGAACTCCCAGGTCTTCTAGAGACTGATATTTAATTGCAATACCCTTGCCTCTCTCCTATTTTCGGTTCTATAACATAAAGCACCCATCTGCCTGGTCTCTCCTTCACCTGTTGCCAACTCCTGAAACTCCAGAAGCTGTGTGCTGCCTTCGAGAATATCCCCCTGGTGCCTACTGCTCAACCTCTCAGATATTCTCCGCATGTTTGCTTTC
>CAUYRT010007195.1:0-12247 GCA_963574885.1 Lepilemur ruficaudatus
AGTTGCTGTTAGCAGGGGTCAAAAGGCTTTTCTTTGCTTCTGGGCAAAGCTGTCAGGGAGGGGCTGAAATGACTCCACTCAGCCAGAAAGTCTGCGTGTGGGGGTGGGGCTGTCTGAGACCTGCAGTTTGGAGCAAGTCTCACCAATCATCTTTAAAATGGTAATTTAATGATACAATGAAGAATAACTGAAGAATGAAAGTTAATTTGATTTTTCTTCTAGTTCTAAGTTTGCTGAACTTAGAACAAAAGAATTCTACTTAGAATTCTTTTGGAGGGTTGTTAATACGTTATATATGTTACTAATTCTTGTCCTCCTCTTTGAGGAGATAAAAGTTTGGGGACTTGCAGGTATTGCAATGTTTATTTCCATCCCATTTATTTATTTATTTTTTGAGACAAAGTCTCTCGCTTTGTTGCCCAAGCTAGAGTGCCGTGGCGTCAGCCTCGCTCACAGCAACCTCAAACTGCTGGGCTTAAGCGATCCTCCTGCCTCAGCCTCCCGAGTAGCTGGGACTACAGGCATGCGCCACCATGCCCGGCTAATTTTTTCAATATATTTTTAGGTGTCCAGTTAATTTCTTTCTATTTTTTTAGTAGAGATGGGGTCTCACTGTTGCTCAGGCTGGTCTCGAACTGCTGAGCTCAAACAATCCTCCCGCCTCGGCCTCCCAGAGTGCTAGGATTACAGGTGTGAGCCACCGCGCCCAGCCTCCATCCCATTTATTAATGTAAATGTTCACTCACTGATAATCCTTGAGGCTGATCCTTAATCTGTTGCTATCCTGGGACTCCCTGCCAATAAACATCGAACAGTAACATTGCTTTCCTTAAAGGCTTGTCTAAAATCAAATCAGAAATTATTTTCCATTCCAAATCAGGGCAATAGAGACTATGAATGAGTCATCTAGTCTATTGGATTTGTCTCCAGTGAGGTAAAAGGAACTCCTGGGCCTAGCCATATGTTCTCACTTACACACATTCATTCATTCCTCTCACAGATTTTGTAGATAAAATGATTATTAGAAAAATTGTTGTTTTGAATCTAAGAAAACTAGACTACCTTGAAACTAGCTTCGGTGTGGTGATACATTTAAAAGAAAAACCTTGTCTAATTCCAAAGTCTTCAAGAGTAATCTGGCTATCTATTCAACACTCAGCTAGCTTTCCTTTTCTTTCTTCCTCCTTTTCCATTCAGTTTTAGTCACTTGCTCTTACAAGTGTGCATTTCTGTCTATTCTCCTGATCACAACAGTACAGCGCAAATATCAGAGCAGCATAAAGGAGGGATTGGAGGGGCAGGAGAGGCAGGAGACAGACTGTATATTTATAATTGTGTGAATGGGTCCTGGGTATTGTTGTTTTGTTTTTATTAATCTTCTCAGGTGATTTTATTGTGCAGCCTAAGTTAAAAACCTCTGCTGTAAGGGCCCTATCATTGGATTCCTCTATTTCATCTCTTCCAGGATGTGGCTGGTTTTCTTTTAGTCTTTCCTGCCTCTTACTGTTTTATTTTTCATATTCTCATTTGTTCCCTCATACATTCTTTCTAATCAACATAAGTACAAGTTGTTTCTTTGGGAGATGACAGCAGGGGAGTGGGGAAGTAAGAAAGGGCAGGGAAGGCAGCCAATAAAGGATGTGTTATCAAGGGTACTCCCTCTGGGCAATGAGAGCTTAGTCCGGTTGGAGAGGTAAAACATATACCTCAGAGTTATTCCATCCAAGGGGGACAGGAGCTGAGGCATTTATCTACCAGTTCCTGCCAGTCATTGGTTGAGGACTGTTCCCAGGACCCCTTAATTCCCTGCCACTTCTAGCCTGTTGTATGTTCAGGCAGAGTGGGCTGTAGCAGCCAGGAAGAGCCCACCAGCAAAGGGCTACAGGTGTTGACACTTGGAAGTCCAGCTAGTACACAGCAGATTTAAGTTACACCATATTCTTGTTCTCGACTACTGGTAAACAGATTCTAGTTCAGAACCTTTACAGCTTCTTTAGTGTCTGCATCTACTCTGTTCTCCCTCAGCTTTCTTCTATTTTTCTCATCATCTTATTTCATACTGTGAATCCTCATACTTCATCATTCCTCATATTTTCTCTTTCCTCCCTGACACTCTCCTTTGATGTTTAGGCTATGATCCCCTCTCTCCTGCGCAAGTCTACACAAGGCACTGGTGGTTAATTATGATTACTGTAAAGAATGAGAGAATGGGCATGATCCACACTGCTGCCAGATCTAAACCCTAGTGTGTTTCCAAAACTCATATCTGGTCAGTTCACTTTCTCAACTCTCTGAGCCCAAGATCTAGCTTTTCTTTTCTTCATGCCTTTATTATATTTTGCACGTGGCTAACTCATCCTTCGATACGCAGCCCAAATATCACCCCCTCTATAAATCCACTGTGCACAGCCAAATTAATCCCCCTTCCCTCAATGTTGTCATAATGCTGTGTGTAAACCTCAGTTGTAGTATAGTGATCATCACAAACCATCCTATCATTTATATGCTGGTTTCCTCACACAGAACATGAATTTGGGGAAGACAGAAGTTATTTTCTTTGTATTCCTTTTCCAAATGAAGTGTGCCATGAAAGTATGCATTCCAAAAATGTTAGTAGGATTACATCAAAGTCATATTGAGTTGAAGTTGGTTTTGGAATATGAGCATTGTTTTACAAGTGTGCTCACAAACATATTTATAAAAGACATAACTAATAGATCTAGTCAGAGAAGCTTTAATCAGAAATGAGTTTTGGGAATTGGCTTAATATCTGAAAAGTGACATTGAAAGTTCAGAAGTGACTGAAATTTGAGAAAATACAATTATATGTTGCCAAACCATACCTTGGAGAATGAATAATTGGAACATTTATCATGTTAGAATAATTGTCACAGTAAACTCTTATTTGCATGATAAACAATGGAATATTAATCAAAGGAACACCAGTGTACTGGATGTTGTAAAAATTCAGGTACATTAGTCAGAATAGCTTTCCACAGCACAAGGGTGGAGGTGGTGGAGAGAAGTATTGGGAGTCTTTGACTGAAAGAATGGTAAAAGAAGAACTCTCCAAAAGAATTTGAGGCAGATTCTCCATTGAAATGAAGCTATTTTCATTGCAATCTTGTCCTGTAATTTTGCCTGTGGCCTTTGACCTCCCCGACTTAATCATCTATGCATTAGCAATTTAACATAATACTTTTCCTCCCTGGGATGTTATTTTACTTAAGCTGTGAGTGGAAAAAACACCCAAACTCAAAGTACCTTTTCTATTTTCCCACTCAACAACAACAATCAACATTGAAGACTTTTGCCACCAAGTGTATGGGGATTTCTCCCCACCAACAAGCAAGCAATCAAATTTGCAGCAGACACTAGGTAGGTGTCCTCCAGCTCAATTCTGACACTATTTACTTGGAGATAGCATCATATCCTACAGGTTGAGGGGTCAGTCCCACAAGACTAAGGCCCCCGCCACCCAATTCTGATGCCAATTGCAAGCCTCAGGTTGTTTTACCTGTGCTTCTGACCAACTGGCTGTAAGTCAGGGATCCCATGACCCCATCCTTGGGTTTGATTAATTTTTTTTTTTTTTGAGACAGAGTCTCACTCTGTCACCTGGGCCAGAGTGCCGTGGCGTCAGCCTAGCTTACAGCAACCTCAAACTCCTGGGCTCAAGTGATCCTTCTGCCTCAGCCTCCCGAGTAGCTGGGACTACAGGGATGCACCACCATGCCCGGCTAATTTTTTTTTTCTATATGTTTTTAGTTGACCAATTAATTTCTTTCTGTTTTTAGTAGAGACAGGGTCTCACTCTTGCTCAGGCTGGTTTCGAACTCCTGACTTTGAGCGATCCTCCTGCCTCAGCCTCTTAGAGTGCTAGGACTGCAGGCGTGAGCCACCGCGTCCAGCCAGGTTTGATTAATTTTTTTTTTTTTTAGAGAGCTCTGTCACCCAGGCTGGAGTACAGTGGCATCATCATCATAGGTCACTGCAGCCTCCAACTCCTGAGCTCAAGCGATCCTCCCACCCCAGCCTCCCAGAGTGCAGGGATTATAGGCGTGAGCCACCATATCACATCCGGTTCAATTAATTTGCCAGAGTGGCTCACAGAACTCAGGGAAACATTTACCTAGGTTTACTGGTTTATTATAGAGGATATTACAAAGGACACAGATAAAGGGATGCAGAGAGCATGGCATGTGAGGAGGGCCTAGAGCTTCTATGCTCTGCCTGGTGCTTTGCCCTCCAGGAACTTCCATATGTTCAACTATCTGGAAGCCCTCAGAACTCTGTTCTTTTGGGTTTTTATGGACACTTCATTACATAGTCATGATTGATTAAACCATTGGTGATCAACTTAATCTTTAGCCCCTCTTCCTGGAGGTCAGGGAGTGGGGTTGAAAAGTCCCAACACTCTATCCTGCCTTGTTCTCTCCAGTGACCAGACCCCATTCCTGAAGCTACCTAGAGGCTGCCAATCATCAGGCAACTCATTAGTAGACAAAAAGACATCACTTTGGAGATTCTATCTATTTTTATATATTTTATTTTCAACATTCTTGAGTTAGGAGGTAGGAATTTGAGTTGTGGGGGTGAGGGCTTAAAGAGGGGTTCATTGTGTTGGTAAATGGTTTGGGGGTGGATCAGGTAAAATTTTAAGATGTCCTGACTGATCTGCAATTTATGAATTGGGGAACCTTCCCATATAAGGGATGAATAAAAGATAATTTCTTTCTTCCAATGGAATTTATTAACTACCTTAACCTTCTCTACCTTAGATTAAAGAAATTCTTTAGTAGTTTTTGTTACTTATAATTTTGACAAATTTTTAGAAATGTACAAAAGTACAGAGACCAATATAATAAACACTTTTGTGCCCAAAGCCATAATTGCTAACAATTAACATTTCATCAAATTTTCTTTGCTTTTTAATATAAAAGTAAGTCATTATAGATAAACTTGAAATCTCTTTTCTCATTTTTTCTCTCCTTTCTAGAGGCAATTATTTTTATGCATTTCATATAAGTACCACGCACTAACCGATTGTGCCACTGAAGCTCCAATTTCATATGTATCTTTCTTATCCAATTTTTAGACTAATATATTTAGGTTTACTTTCTAAACTTTTAATTAGTTTTGTTTTCTGAACATTTTATATCTCAAAGCTAGAATATCTTCTTTCAGCCTTCTCCACTGGAAAACTCCTACTTGTCCTTCAGAACCCAATGCAAAAATCATTATCTCTTTGAAGTCTTTCTTTAATCCCCTAGACAGATTAACTGTGAATTCCTTAGTATTTCTATAGCATTCAGTTGCTTCTTCTATTACACTGCTGGTCAAGTTATAGCGTGGTTAGGTTTATCTGTTTTTCTCACTATGAGACCCTCAGGGATCAGAACACTTCTTATTTATTGTTGCATTGCTAGGTCTAGTTCACGGCTTATCGTATAGGAGGCTCTCAGTAAATATTTGTTGAACAAATGAATGGAAGTTTAGAACATCTGAGCAGCTAAGAATTGAATAAATAATGCTTTTACTTAAGAGACCTTACAGAGTGGGAGTGGGAAGAAAGAATTTGATGTGTTAGATAGTCTTCAAGGATTGAGACTGATTCAATTTGTTTCTTTTGAGAACTAAATATGTTTATACAAAAATTAATGAAGAAAACCCACCCAAGTTTGGTAAAAATTTACACTACTTGTTTGAAATTTGCTATGCCTATTCTTCTATGATAAAATGGAAATTTTAAGATGTTTTGTCTGAGGGAGATATGTAAATATGGTAAGAATGGAGGAATTATGAATATTCAAGAAGCATTATTACTATATTAATAGAAAAATGAGTCAGGTCCAGATTTGTTCAATATGGGCCATAACTGCTTGCTGACATAAAGTGTGAACTCTAAAGAGAACTGCCACTTCAAGTCTTTTGAAAGCATATTATCCTTCAAAAAATTTTAATTAAAAGAACTCAGTAAAACACTTAGAAGCAAATACAAAGGTTTTTATCCTTTTTTCTATTGGGGTGGTCAGGAAGAAAGCAGGTCAGAAACAGCTCTTTGGAGGTGAAGGACAACACATCTCACACCATCCTCAGAAGTGCCAATTGCAATTAACATCTTACAAACCACATAGTTCACACTGTTTTGGCAAGTCATTTTCTACTGCTGAACTTTCCATATTCCAAATTTCTGGTGCTTTTTAGGTGTAAGTGTTCCCAAAATGCTTTATTTTTACTTTTCAAGGAGATTTTGGGCATCTGTCTAGTGTCCCTGACCTTATGCCCAAGGACCATGAGATGGCCTTGGACCCTGAAAGAGATAGGGGCCACAGGGCCTTCCTGGGAGCCAAGTTACTGGTCATAGCATTTGACCTGATGGAACACAGCACAAACTTGTCTTTTTTAGTGTGTGTGTTTGTATGAGCTACTTAATAGTTTGTATTAATAAGATTGACATGATACCTGCCTTTTTTTTTTTTTTTTGAGACAGAGTCTCACTCTGTTGGCCGGGCTAGAGTGCTGTGGGGTCAGCCTAGCTCACAGCAACCTCACACTCCTGGGCTCAAGCGATCCTCCTGCCTCAGCCTCCTGAGTAGCTGGGACTACAGGTACGAGCCACCATGCCTGGCTAATTTTTTCTATATATTTTTAGTTGGCCAATTAATTTCTTTTTATTTTTAGTAGAGACGGGGTCTCATTCTTGCTCAGGCTGGTCTTGAACTCCTGAGCTCAAGTGGTCCTCCCGCCTCGGCCTCCCAGAGTGCTAGGATTACAGGCGTGAGCCACCACGCCCGGCTGATACCTGCCTTCTAAAGTCTATCTATACCAAAGCTTCTTAACCTGGGTTAATTCAGGGGGCTTAGGATTTATATCTTTCTTTAACTGAAATTTAGTATTTATTATAGTTATGAATATAGGCAATGAACTACAATAATATTAAGCCATTGACCTGTAACTTTATCACCAATAGAATATTATAATTATTCCAATTACATTATAATTGTTGTAATTATTGAAATGTTATTTATGCTCATCACTTGGGAATATGATACTTAACAGAACTACCTCTAGACCTTGTTATTTAATATACTAATAAACATATATTATTATATTACAGATTTATTTTTCATATTTTGATAACTATTTCAATTTAATTGGTTAGCTTTGTAATCCTGTATATTTTATTTTATGCATTAAAAATATTACTCTGAGAAGGGGCCCATAGGCTTTACTGGATGCAAAGGGGTCTATAGCACAAAGTTAAGAATCTTTGGTCTCCAGAGAGGTTCCGCTTCCTCAAATGAAACACACTGTGGATGCAGCTGTGGTATAGACAAGTGTTTTTGAAACTTTGTAAGGTCATTGAGCTGTGTCTTCAAATACTAGCTCATGTGGAAGGCCAGTATATGTAATAGATCAAAGCGTGGCTGCCATGAGGTAGGACCCTTGTCTTAAAGCCTCGACTTTGTGATAAATCATTTTGAAGTTGGCCCTGGACAATGTCAGGAAATGCAAGCCTGTGATGGACTGTGCCTGTAGCTTTGGATGGAGTCAAAGAGGGCAATAGGGCAATGCAAAGTGAAGAGAAAAAAATAATAGTTGTTGAGGAAGGCAAGTATAGAAAGCAGACAAACGAAAGAGAGGAGAAAGACTGGGAGGCAAATATTCATGCCCGCGAGTAGAAGGATCTCCTTGACAAATTAGAGACAGTAGCCTCCTATTTTTGTATTAGCTGTAGAAATGCAGTACTTTTATTGTGAGAAGCCTATTTGCTTGCTAGAGTTAAGGGAAATGTGTCAAAGTTGGTCTTGCTGTGTGAGAGCAGACTTAGGAAAAATGTCGACTCACATTGGGAGTTTAGGGGAGACTTCTTGGTCGAAATGACCTCTGAAAAGAACCTCATTATAGGACAACCTCTTTAAGCCTAGTGGATGCTGTTGGTGCCCCACTCAGATTTCCTTTGCTAGTTGGTGTACTCACTACCTCCTCATCCCCCGCTGCTGTGAGTATTGGCTGCCTCTTCTCTAAAGAGTTGTCCTTACCCAAGCAGTAGCCCCTCCCACCACCACCCCCAACCCCATCAGGAAAGATTGCCTGACATTGGGGTGTAAATGCTGACACCTTGTTGTTGTCGTGCCATTTGCACTCCAGAGCTCTCCAGAGTGCTGGCTTGGTTGTATGGCTGTATCACCTGAAGCTCATCTCCAGCTGAGACCACACCCTTGTAAAGCGTCTACTTGTGCGGTAGCCTGCTTACCTCATGCCCCTGCTCCCTGGAGCACTCCCACCAAAATCACTGAAACAGGAATCCCTCTGTCAGTCTCTGCTTCTAGGGAACCCACACTAAGACACTGGATTCTTCATCTTTAAAAAACACATAACTCCTACCTCTCAGAACTGTAACAAGAATTTAAAAAAAAGGTGGACCTACAATATAGAAAATATGATAATTGCTTCTAAGAGCATTCAAAATCAGTTTCTTCAATTTGTCTTGACCCCAAATTTCTTTAAATGGCTTCCTTTTTGTTTTTATTTATTTATTTATTTTTGAGACAGAGTCTCACTCTGTTGCCCGGGCTAGAGTGCCGTGGCGTCAGCCTAGCTCACAGCAACCTCAAACTCCTGGGCTCAAGCAATCCTCCTGCCTCTGCCTCCTGAGTAGCTGGGACTACAGGCATGCGCCACCATGCCCGGCTAATTTTTTTCTATATATATTTTTCGTTGGCCAATTAATTTCTTTCTATTTATAGTAGAGACAGGGTCTCGCTCTTGCTCAGGCTAGTTTCGAACTACTGACCTTGAGCGATCCTCCCGCCTCGGCCTCCCAGAAGTGCTAGGATTACAGGCGTGAGCCACCGTGCCCGGCCTTGTTTTTATTTTTAAAATAATATTGCCATCCACTTCCTACATGCAGAAGGAGAGAAATGAAATATAAATATGTGTATATCTGAATGTTGAGAGGTTGTATCATCGCGGGGTTAAGGGTGTGGACCGTGGAGCTAGACTGCCTGGGATCACTCCTGCTCTACCAATAACTGGCTCTATGACCTTGGGCAATTCACAGAATTTCTTAGTGTCTCAGTTTCTATGGGGAAAATGATAGTACTACCTACCTTATAAGATTTTGTAATGGAATAATTGATGTCACTGATGTCCCTAAAGCACTTACCACACTCAGCATAGAAAACATTATCTATGTTATAGCCTTCTTATGTTACATTCTTTTGCAGTTTATATATATCTCATGGATTTGATCATAACTAAAAGTCTCCAAACCCTCTTCTCTCACAACTTTGACTATTATCTTTTTGTTAGGATTTAATTTTACTTTATAAGAAAGGATTTGAAGAATTCATATTTGATATTTTTTGGGGGGGGTTGGTGAAATACAACTCTTCAAATATAGAGATCTGGTGGGTCCTTGTATATTTACTGTCTCAAGAGAAAAATAATGAAACAGAAATTGAGACCATATACTAGAGGTAATTGTGCATATCCTGATTTAGAAAAGCATTAAATGAATATTCTGGTTGTTTGTATTGTGAAACTAATGGCTTTTTAAAAAGTTATTACTTTCATTCTAATCCAATGAGGGATAAGGAAAGAATGTATGCATTGTTTTTTATTTACTAAAGACTTTAGTTTGGCAACTAGAAAGAAGCAAAAAATTTATAAGTGGAGAAATATCTGCTTTAGCAGAGGAATGGAAAAGTGAACTAGCTAGTACCACATACAGGAACACTAATCTATATACAGTAGACCAAAGTTTTCTCCAGAGTGGTCTGCAGAAATATCGAAACTGGGGGTGATGCAGAGTGATGCTGTTGTAGACAAGTAGATGCTGACTGAGAATCTGATGGGGCCTCTACTGTATTAGCCTGCTAGGGCTGTTGTAACAAAGTACCACAAACTGGGTGGCTTAAACCATTAGTAATTTATCGTCTCACAGTTCTGGAGGCTAGAAGTCTGAGTTCAATGTGTAGGCAGAGTTGGTTCCTTCTGAGGGCTGTGAGGGAGACTCTGTTCCATGCCACTTGCCTAGCCTCTGGTGGTTTGCTGGCAATCTTTGGCTTTCCTTTGCTTGTAGATGCATTTCCCTGATCTCTGCCTTGGTGTTCACATTGTGTTCCCCCGTGTGTGTGTCTATGTCCAAATTTCCCCTTTTTATAAGGACACCAGTCATATTGGATTAGGGCCCACCCTACTCCAGTATGACCTCATCTAAACTAATTAATTACATCTGCAATGACATTTTTTCCAAATAAGGTTACATTCTTATGTGCTGGGGATTAGGATGTCAACATATACATTTGGAGCAGGGGACACAATTCAATCTATAGCACCTACTAATGGGAAAGGAATCAATTATGATTTTAAAGCTTGGCTGTGCCCAGAAGCAGACTGCTAATGGGTAAGCTTTTCTCTTCAGATAAAGTGTAGACATAAAACATTTAGAATTAGCGAGAATATTTCTAGCCCCTTTCTCTAACCAAACTGTATTCTTCCTTTTTTTGACCTGAAGACATTACTCTTATCTGCTTTCCAAAATCTTCTTATGTTAATCCTCATGCTTCTCTCTAAGGCTTTCCTTGGCTTAGACTTCTTTTTCATTTCTATTTTGGGACAATTTCAGCCTTTGCAACAGGTGACCTAACACTTCCCAAACTACTCAATGGATGGTGCCTAGAAGAAAGCATTAGAAGAGAAGTCAGGGACTAGGGAAGTGATATGTCCAAATGGCAATATTGAAGAAAACTGTGAATATTAAGCATGACTACATTTGAGGTTTTCAAAGCTGATATTTGCCTGGTTCTTATTTCTTCTGGGCCTCAGAAGTGATTTCCTAAAGTCTAGTTCAAAAACAAACCAAAGGGTTTTTTCCCCCTAAAAGCTAATTCAAATGCCAAAGGATAGCAAACCTGTTGGTTCTAGGTTGAGTGACGACTTTTAGAATACATATGAAATAATACTTGGCAGGGAAGAGGAAAGTTTACACTGACATCTTGTTAGGCCTCATGGCTTTGGCTCCAATTTTTTGATGATTGTAAATACCAGTGTGGGATTAATCCAATGCCAACCAATATCTTAGTTTCTCAAAGGTTTTTTTTTTTTTTTACTGCTGGATATTTGCCATATTCAAAGAGTAAATGGTAACTGAAACCAGCGTTGGGTCTAATGCAGCTGTCCCAGAGTTATGTTTCAGTGTTTGTGTGGGCTACATTCATAATACACTTTGTAAGAGCTTAATATAAATTCTTGGAACTCAGATAATACCTCTATATCTATTAAAAGAAGTTGGAACTTTGGGATTTAAGATGAGGTTGCTTGGCTGTAATAAAACAGAATGAAGCAGGTCACCTTAACACAAAGCAATTATTTCTTCTACAAGATAGATTGCTACACTTTAAGGAAAAAAGCTTCATTTAAGAAAAATGGAAAAAAGCAAGCTACCCACATTGCAGAATACATTTTTTCATTTATAAAAGCAAAATTTAATTTCTAATGATTCAGTAAAATAAAAAACAATTATAATTCTGTATTATTTTATTGTTGGAAGAGTTGAAAACATACCATCCTGTGTTTTTCATATATTTATAAAGAACTTTTTGAATGAGAGTGTTTTCTTCACATGTGAAAACAAACACAGTCATTCTCCATAACTGTGGTCCCCCATCCCTGGACCACAGACTGGTACCGTGGCCTGTTAGGAACTGGGCCACACAGCAGGAGGTGAGTGGCAGGTGAGTGAGAGAAGCTTCATCTGAATTTACAGCCACTCCGCATCGCTCACATCACCGCCTGAGCTCCACCTCCTGTCAGAGCGGTGGTGGCATTAGATTCTCACCGGGCTTGAACCCTGCTGTAAACTGCACACGTGAGGGATCTAGGTTGCGCGCTCCTTATGAGGATCTAATGTCTGATGGTCTGAGATGGAGCTAGCGCTGGGAAGCGGCCGCAAATACAGATTATCATTAGCAGAGAGGTTTGACTGCACAGAGAAATCAATTGCCTGCAGACTCATATCAAAACCCTATCAGTGAGTGGCAAGTAACAATTAAGCTGCACCTGGTGGCATGCCTTCCGGTGGCGAGCGAGCATCTTACTTCACTTGTACAGCTGCACCTGGTGGCAGGCTTTACGGTGGCAAGTGAGCTGATGTACCTCAATTGTACAGCTGCATCTGGTGCCAGCCTCTAAGTCAGAATCTGACGCTTATTTTAGTCCGCACGTGGCCCGCCCATTA
>CAUYRT010007196.1:0-32441 GCA_963574885.1 Lepilemur ruficaudatus
CCACTCCATTCCAATTTCTAAGTGAATATTGAGATATCAGTGTTTTTCCAAAGTGAAAAAGAATAGAACTGCCTCCCTTCAAGTTATCAGAAATGTTCATGAAGCATTTGGACCCAGCATTAACTTAAATTGTATATCACACTGTGATAGAATTACTTGGATTGTTTATAGCCACACTATTGCAGCATCTGTGGACTTCCTGTTCATTATTAGTTTTCAATTAAAAATTTGCGCCATAAATCACTCACTTCTTTAGCATTTATGGCTTGTTTCCCTTCAAGTGAAAAACAGTTTCATCGGCTCTTCTGAAAGGTCATGCTTCGCTGTTTGTTCAGACCCAATGTTCTAAATTTAAAAGTCCTAGCATACAGTTCTGTAAAACGGTGAAAGACAGATACACTAAAATGCCAACTCACAATAGAGCACAACTCTGATTAAATCCAAAAACAATCCAAAACATGATTTTGTTAAAAAGAACTTTCATCACAGAGACTGAAGTTATTGAGATAAGCAAAAACACAGTCTGCATGCCACTGCCATGCACAGTGGTTTGAACAAGTAGCAGGGTGACTTGGACTAAAATTCAGCTCCAATTCAAAACCGTTTCAGATTCCTCTACAGTTGTTGGAGGAATGCCTCCTCGTTTTCCTGACTCACAATCTTCAGTCTCACCAAGATGTGTGGTTTAAGAGAATGGTAAAAATTTGTCATGGTATGTCTGGAGGCATGACTAAAGCAAAGGAGGCACATGCAGCAAAGGGAGCACATCGAAAGATGCGAGCACATAGATGAATATTTCTGAGGAAATACCACGGTATCTCTTTGCTGATCTGTGAGTGTAGACTCACTGGGAAGGTGGATGGGTGCCCAGGCTTTACCTGCTTTCATTGCATCACTGCTTTCTCTTGCTTATCCAAAGGCTTCTATTTCTCTAGGTAACATAGCTGAGGATAAGGTTAGGAAGGTGGTTGCACCCTGAACTGCTCCTTCCATCAGGATTTTTCCTGGAAATATAGGCAAGGGATCATTTTATTTTGTGGAAGTCAGAAGCAATAGAAAGTTGCCCAAGGCTCAAGTGTGTGTGTAGTACTTTTTAGAAAGTGCTAGAAATTGGGTAATTCAAAGAAGAACGTTTGGCCTCTGCCCTCAAAGATCATATCTTCTAACAAAAAGATAAGTAGAAAACACACTTGAAACAGAAGTAAACAAAATAAGAATTTAGTTCTAAATCATTGCTCTGTTAGTTGCATTCCATTTCATTTAATTTTCACACCTTCATTTACATATATACTTCTCTAGAGGTTGAAATTCTTTATCTTTCTCTTACTGCTTAAATGGATGCTATTTGAGGAAAGAGGTCCACACTTCACACTTGCTTTTCCCTTATGCACTGTGCCCAACTTATATTGTTTTATGTTATCTATTTAAAGTTGTTAAGACACATAAGAAGAGATTAATAGAGATGAGGAAGGAAAAAAATTGAAGTAAAAAGAAATCTTGGTATTAGAACTCTATGATTTGGCACATAGGAGGTAATCAAGGTATATGTTATAAATGAATGAATAAGTGAATAAATGAATCAATAGTTTGAAGATGTAAATAAAGTATTCCAGGAGAGAAAAACAACATCAGCATAGAGAGGCATTGGGATGGCATGTTGATGGATCTGAGAGAGACTAGGCAAACTAGAACTGAAGCTGGGTAGCACGAAATAAAAGGAAGCAACGAACAACGGGATAGAAAAAATGATGGGTCGGCAAAACCGGAACAGAAGCTTAGATTTGATGTCCTAGAAAATGGGAATCATTGAAGGTTTGGAGACCAATGAACTGTGGGATGGGAGTGCCTGAGGCACATGCATAGCTTTGGCATGTGGGATGACTTAGGAAGGAGAGGGAGGCCTCACCTAGTCCAGCTATGAGCCTGTGCCAGCCACCCAGGTGTGAAATGATGGCTGAGGGTGGGGAGTGATGGAAAGGAAGGGGCATGGATAAGAGGCCTTTCAAAGGAAGACTCAGCAGGATTTAATAAACACTTCTCAGTAGATCAAAATCTCTAGGCTTACTGAGGCCGCAATAGAAGAGATAAGAAAATGACTAACACCTATAGAAGGAGTAAAAGATAGAAGGCCTAGGAAATAGAAGCCAGGTCTGGGAGCCAGCAACCCATGACCTTGCCCAGTGCACTTATTAATCCATTCCTAAAAACCAGGAGGTAGCCTCTTGCATTCTGCCATTGTGTAAGAGGTTTAAGATCCAAAGAGAAAAGATACCCCAGCCCTTGTCAATAGCAGCCTTTCTGGACTTTCTGGAACCTGCCTCTTCACAAGGCAGGCTTCTTCCAACCTTGCCAAACCCTCCCCACTTGATCATGTCTCCTCTGAGGCTAAGGACACACAAAGACAGGCACCAGAATGCTTTCAACTCCATGAAGAACATTAGCAGGTGACAACAGGTCTCAGTTTTTTATTTCAGCATTTAAAATACTCAATGAGATGTGTACAAAGAATGAATTCACCCCATTGTAGAAATATACCTCAGCATACATCCCCCAAAAGTACAATAAAACTAAAAGCAGAAAGTGGAACCACAAAAATATCATCTACTGTGCATTTTCTTTACATTTTCTCCTTGTGAGCATCTCTCTGAGGTGGGGATGTTGCATTTGCTATGGATTCTGCCATCTGAGAGTCCTATTAATGCTCCAAGTATTCCTATGTCTGTTCAGAAGGAAAGAAGGACTTCCATGAAGAGTCTACCCATATGACATATAGTGGAAATGATGTAACAGAGCAGCATGTGTGATAAAACTTATGATAAAACATTGTCCCCATGGATAAAACTA
This sequence comes from Lepilemur ruficaudatus, assembly GCA_963574885.1. Classification (NCBI taxonomy): domain Eukaryota; kingdom Metazoa; phylum Chordata; class Mammalia; order Primates; family Lepilemuridae; genus Lepilemur; species Lepilemur ruficaudatus. The sequence continues at coordinate 2,845 of CAUYRT010007196.1, forward strand.
AAAATAGAATGGGCAAGTTGCAAAGGAATACATAGGTAAAGCAAGACTCTATTGATATAGTCTAAAAACTACAAAGCAACACTATTTTTTTGTTTCAGAGATACAGTAATGTATTAAGGACTTGCATCTGGAAGGAAAAGAAAGGATTGGAGTATGGGTAGGAAGGAAATACGATGAGGATGTACATAGGGGCTGTAACCATATTTATAATGATTTATCTCTTTAGCAAGGTACTGTGTACCTGGGTGTTCACTGCATAATTCCTTACACTTCTCTGTAGCTTTGAAATACTTAACAATATATTTTATTTAAGTCTTTGATTCTTTACTGAGAAAGGTGAAGCACGTGCTGGCATTGGGTCTTTCCCAACACCGAAGTAGACTCACTTTCCCCCTCCTCAGTATAGAAAAGACCCACATCCATGGTGGGGACATAAAGAGGAAGAGAGGAGCCCCTGCATAAAGTGTTCAGTGATTAAAGGGACAAATAGCTTTCATTCAACCTTCAGTTGTAAGCTTAGAAAATCCGTGTATTTTTATTTTTGCTGCACAAAAACTTCATTGCAGTCAGAGAAGGGGCATCATTTCTTTATGTTCTTGAGCACGGGAAAGGCCTTGCTCCTATTGCAATGCTCAAAAAGGCAAATATGTGAGAGTCACCAAAAACTCTCAAATGTCTGAGCCTTGCTGGCCCACAGAGAAGGGATTAGTAAAGCACCATTAACCCCACAATGAAAACGTATCACTTTAGGGTTTTCTTTCATCCTAAACCCAGTTTATAAACACAGCCTTATCACAGAGAATGTGTTATAAGTAGATTCTCAAAAAGCAACAGTAGCTAATGAAATTAAATATGATGTTGGAAAATATATTTTCTCCTTCTGGCAAAAATGACACAGATAACAGTTAAGCCAGAGTGTTTAAGTTTAATCATCTTCTTTCTTCTCCGATTAATTTAGAAGTTTTGTTAATAAGTCTAAGAAAGCCAGAGGTTTGAATCTAGGAAAATCTCCTACTTTTCCAGTTATTTAAACCAAATTTCTAAAGCAATCAAGAGATAGAGCTTTTTATGGCAACACAGTGCAGAGAGTTAATGCACATTCTAGTAATTTATGATCATTTATCTGGGAAGTGGTCGATGACAAAGGAAACTTAATTACAGCTTTCCTCTCCTCCCACTTCTAATTGCCCAAGAGGTCCTTGAACTTCCCTGCTTGTTTCTATTTATATGTAAACTTCCAGAGGCTAATTTAACTAAAGACACTAACTAACCTTGACTTTTCTAAAAGCTTCCCTTAAGGGTTAATAATATGTTTCTATCCCATCCCTATTATCATTTTTCACTGGAGGGTCATATTTGTTATGCATAATTACTAATGAAATCATGAAACAAATGGAGAAGCAGTGAAGACTCTCTCCCAAAAGCCCAATGTGCAAATTTAAATGTGCTTCAGTTCCCAAACATCAGTGTGTATCCATCTGTACAGCCTGTGCCACACAAAATTCCTAACAATGTGAGGATCACAACTAAAGAAACTTGAAAGCAAAATGTAATTTACAACCTATGTTTTCCCCCGCCCCGGGCAAGTGGATAACTGAAAGTAACGTGCGGTATTTTCTAAGGCAAAACGTGGGTCACATGGTCTCCTAAGAATCCATGTAGTTAGAAAGACAAGAGGACAAAATATTTGAAATGAAGGCTATCCTGGGATGTTTGGGATATGTGGTTTCCAATCTCCTACTTTTCCAATTTCCGATCTGCCGTGGGTAGCTGAGAGTAGAAGGGGGAGATCCAAATGTATACATTAGGACTCACATGTGGGGAAAGGTGGGTTTTTATTTTCTATAACTGACAATGTTTCTCTCAAGTCTCCTCTGTCTTCTAGGACAGACAGCTTATCCTGTCCATTCAGGTATACATAGTCTGATCTAATGATTTTCACCCAAATCTGATTAGTATTATCTTGGGCTCTATTGAGGTCTCACATTTGGTTTATATATCTGTCATTCAGGAATTCAACCTCTTCCTTGTCTCCTGTCTTCCTCTTTGGAGGCCATCCAATTTCATGGCAGACTTTCCCATTGTCCTGGCATCAAGAAAAGGATGTCTACTGCTAAGTGGCCCCTGATTTGGTGTTCTCACCTTACTTGGTCTCTTGGTATTGGCTTTTCTCTTTGCAATGCCCACTGTGGCTTAGATTCCAACTGGTCTTTGGAGTTTCAGGCTGAAATCCATAGACTTTTCCATTACCTCTGACTCTGAGGTCCTGATCCAGACCCTTTATGATTCACTAGTTCTGTTACCCCTTCTACATCCCTGCCTTCCTTCTAGGCCTGCAAATTCTCAGCTATTTTCTCTGTACCACTATGTATATAAGGAGTACCACCCTGGGAGGCTATCTGGACCTACCTCTAAGGTATCTCTCTCAGACACTATTTTACGACTCAAATCTCATAGGTTGGATTTCTCTGAGTGGCTTATAGGCTTGCAAAAAAAAAAAAAAACCCTAACACATGTCCTGATATTCTCAGATTTCTTCCAAATCTATCTGGGAGTTATGATCCTGTCCCTGGTCTGGTGTGTTGATCTATGAAAGGAAGGAGAAAACAAGGCAGTAGGTTAAGGATAATTGTTGAGTTGGGAGAAGGATTATTCAGAACAGAGGATAATGAAGAAGTTTTATTCATTCATTTATTTGTTTATCCATTCATTCATAAATATTGACTGTGCTAAGTGCTGTGTTGATTATACAAGGATAAACAAGACATGGTCCATGCTTTTAAGGAATTCCCAATCTAGTAGAGGGCAGACATGTTAGCAGGTATTTCCAGGGCACACTAGGAGCATAAAAAATGTGAAGGGATATCTGTTCTAAATGGTAGATTTGCATAGGGATTCTGAAAAGTTTTCTTGGAAACACTGATGCTTCAGTTAAGTCTCGAAGAATGATTAGGATGTCATCAAGATTGGAAAGAGCATTTTTGGCAGTGGGAACAGTGGCAGTAAAAATATAGAGGCATGAAACAGTACTGGAGAATTACAAGTACAGTATGATTTAGTACAGTTGGAGCAAAGAAAGTGAGATGGGGAATAGTAAGCAGTGAGAAGAGGAAGATAGTCAGGAGAGAGGTCATGAAACTAAGGACTTGGAGCTTTGTCTCGTAAGAATTGGGAAATTATGGAGTCTTTTAATCAAGGGAGAGACATGACTACATTTACCTTGCAGAAAGAGTATTATTACCACAGCATAGGGGAGGGTCTTGAGCATGTCAAGATTGGAGGTAGAGAGGCCAAACAGGAAATGATGAAAACGTGAATTAAGGGAGAAACAGGAAAAAAATGAAGTGAGGGCTGAAAGCTGAAAGAAATGGTAAGCAGACAGAACTGAGAAGATTTGATTACTTATTAGTGTTGGGGATGGGATAAAGGAAGCATTTGGCAATGACTAAAAGTTTTGTGGTGGATAACAGTGTAATTTGCTGAGAAAAGGGGTATAGTTCAAGGAACAGATTTTATCAGGCAAATTGTTTAGTTCAGTTATGAACATCCTAGGTTTAAATAAATTTGAGATGTCCAGATGGAATTATTCAATAGGTAATTGAATAGGTTGGAACTCAGAGTCAAAGTCTGGGCTGAATGTATAGATTTGGAAGTCAAAAGCAATGCAGATTATATTAATGGCTGTGGCAGTCTTTGCATGCTTGAACATATCCTTATATTGCAATCAGTAGTTTTGTTGGGCATGAGATTCTAGATGGAAATTATTTTGAAGTATTGGATTCATGTTCTAGGATATAGCCTTGATAATGAGGTACCCAATTCTCACTTCAGTCTTATTCCTTATTCCTTTACTGACAACTTGATTTTTCTCCCACATCTGGGAGAGCCCTAAAAATAGAAAAGAGAAAAACAAAGATGGAAACTTGGTTACATCAGCATTTTAGGGATTAAGAAGTAAACATGGAATCTTATAAAAACACTCTGAGGAAAAGAAATCAAAGAACCAGGAAAGTATCAAGCATTGGAAACCAAACAATGAGAGATTTTCTAGAAGGGAATGATCAACAATATCCACTTCCAGAAAGATCAAGTACTTTAGGTCAAGAATTGACTGGTTAGCTTTGGCAAGCTGTAGGGCACAGGTGGCTTTCACCAGTGGAGTATTAGGTTGGGACTTCCAGTTCAAAATGGCAGACTGAGCTCACACACCCACCTCCCTTCTCATCCTCTGGTATGACTAGAAGAATTATAAAGGAGACTAACTTCATAACAGTTATGAGAATAGGTCATCAATGTAAAAAATATTTGAGAAATTTCTGGAAAGCATAAAGTAAAAAGGCTTTTTACATTGTGACTAGCCAGAGCCAAGTAAACACAAAACCAGAACATGTGCAGAAAGCAAAAGAAAGCTTCTCTCCCTGTGGGACCTGGAAAGCCTCTGAGATTGGAGTCAGAAAGCCAATTACAAGTCAAATCCAAAAAGAGATATAAAAGAATCGTTAATGTATATAAGCAAATGTGTGGAAATGTGTCCAGAAATGGCTTTTGAGGCACTGGACCAAGGAGGGTAGAATATAATTTTCAAATGAGCCAACACTGTAGATATGTAAATTCTGATCAGAAATGCAATGTGCTAGATAGAGCAACTTGGTGTAGTGTAATTGTTTGTATGGTTGAAGGACTGGAACCTGGACTCAATTATGGCTCATGATACAAGATGTTAAAACACCAGTATTTCCTCAGAATTATGTAGAGAAAGGAATCCAAGGACTTGGGAAGGAGACTTACCATGGATTACTCAGTCACTGTCTGCTATGGTTTGAATGTGTTCCCCAAATTTTGTAAGTTGGAAACTTGATCCCCAAATTCATATGTTAATACATTTGGAGTTACGGCCTTTGGGAGGTAATTAGAATTATAATAGATAAGTTTATCAGGGTGGGGCCTCCATGATGAGACTGGTGGCTTTATAAGAAGAGAAAGAGAGACTTCAGCTGGCTCACTCTTGCCCTCTTGCCATGTGATGACTTCCACTACGTTATGGCACAGAAAGAAGGCCCTCATCAGAGGCTGCCCCCCCCGCCTTGATATTGGATTTCCCAGCTTCTGGAACCATAAGAAACAAATTTCGTCTTATTATTTTTTTAATAAATTACCCAGTCTCAGGTATCCAGTTATAGCAAAAGAAAATACACTAAGATACTCTCCTTCTAAATATATTCTCTAAGAGGGCTTGGGAGATAATTCTTTTAAGAAGACATTGAAAAATATACCGTATTGGTGGAGGAAGTGCCAGCATCTTTGAAAAGTGTTGTTGCAACGATTCTTTATGCTGCAAAGCCTGGTAGGAGATACTGCAGTAAAAATGAGTTCTTGAATTCAGTAGGTGTCAAGAACTCTGTAAGTTCTGAGTTTTATTCTACTTACAAGTTAACATGTTGCTTGCTAAAGTTTCACGGATGATAGCAGAAGACGTGAGTCCTGAGTTGAATACAGAAGTAAGACTTACTGTGGCCTAACATATGGATTATCCTAGAAAAAGTCCTATGTGCACTTGAGAAGAATGTGTATGCTGTTGTTATTGGGCAGAGTGTTTTATACATGTCTGTTACGTCTAGTTGGTTTATTGTGTTAAGTCCTCTACTTCCTTGCTTATCTCTGTCTAGTTGTTCTATTCATTGAGAGATATTGAAATTCCCTTTAATTGTATTTTTATAATTTATAATTAAAGTAAATATTTATAATTATATCTTCTTGCTGTATTGACACTTTTATTAATATATAATGTCCTTCTTTGTCTCTTGTAACCTTTTTTGATTTAAAATCTATTTTGCGTGATCTTAGTAAAACCATCCCTGCTCTCTTTTGGTTATTATTTGCATGGAATTTCTTTTTCCATCCTCTCACTTACAATCTGTAATATTTGCATCTTTGGATCTCAAGTGAGTCTCTTATAGACAGCATATAGTTGGGTCATGTAATTTAATCCATTCTGCCAATCTGTTTTAATTGGAGGGTTTAATCCACTTTCTTTTAATGTAATCATTGATAAGGAGAGACTAACTTTTGTCATTTTGATATTTGTTTCTATATACTTCATAGCTTTTTTGTTCCTCATTTCTGCATTGCTACATTCTTTTGTATTTAGCTGATTTTTTTTTTTTTTTGCAGTGAAATGTTTAAATTCCTTTCTCATTTCCTTTTGCATATATTCTATAGCTATTTTCTTTGTGGTTATCATGGGAATTATATTTAACATCCTAAAGTTATAACACTTTAATTTAAATTTATGCCAGCTTAACTTCAATAATACAAAAACTCTGTTTCTTTATAGCACCATCCTCACCCCTTTCAGTTGTTGATGTCACAAAATACATATTGTGTGCCCAAAAACACAAACTCATGATCCTTTTAAATGCATTAATCTCTTAAATTATATAGAAAACAAAATGTACAGTTATAAACTGTTGCTACAATACTAGATTTTATAATTGCTCATGAATTTACTTTTATTGAGATGTTTATTTCTTCATACATCTTCAAGTTACTGTCTAGTGTTTTTTCATTTCACCCTGAAGGACTTCTTCAAGCATTTCTTGCAGGGCAGTTCTAGTGGTAACAAACTCCCTCAGCTTTTGTTTATCTAGTGATGTCTTAATTTCTCTTGCACTGTTGAATTGTTGAAGGACAGTTTTGCCAGATGTAGAATTACTGATAACAGGTTTTTTTCTGTTTCGTTGGTTGGTTGGTTTTTCCTTTTAGCACTTAGAACATATTGGCCCACTGCCTTCTGGCCTCCAAAGGTTTTAACGAGAACTCTGTTGATAATCTTATTGAGATTCCTTGTATGTGATAATTCACTTCTCTCCTGCTGCTTTCCAGATTATCTCTTTGATTTTGGTCTTGTATGGTTTTTTAAAATTTGATTATAATATGTCTAAGTCTCTTTAAGTTCATCTTAGAGTTTGGTGAGCACCTTGGATGTTTATATTTATTTTTACCAAATTTGAAAGGTTTTCAGCCATTATTTCTTCACATATTTTCTCTACCCTTTCCTTCTCTTTTTCGGGAATTCCCCTAATGCATATGTTGGTTTGGTTGATGATTCCCACAATCCCTTAGGCTCTGGTCAGGTCACTTCTCTTCAATATTTTTCCTTCTGTTCTTCAGACTGGATAATTTCTATTATCCTGTTTTCAAGTACACTGATTCTTTTTTCTGCCTGCTCAAATCTGTCTTTCAATCACACTAGTGAGTTTTTCATTTCAATTATTGTACTTTTCATCTCCAGAGTTTCTTTTGGTTTCTCTTTAGGTTTTCTATCTCATTATTGATATTTCCATTTTGTTCCCATATTGTTTGTTTGTTTTTACTTTCTCCACATCTTCCTGTAGTTCTTTGAACATCTTGAAGACAGTTATTTTAAAGTCTTTGTCTAGTATATCTGCCATCAGGTCTTTTTTTCAGAGATAATTTCTATTTATTTATATTTTTCCTTTGAATAGGCTATACTTTCCTGTTCCTTTGTACACCTTGTGTTTTGTTGTTGTTGTTGAAGATTGGACATTTGAATCTAATAATGTGGTGCCTCTGAAAAGCAGGTTCTTTCTTTTCCTCAAAGTTTGCTATTTTTTCTTATTATTTTTGTTTATTCTTCTGTTTTTCCTCCTTGATTGATGAAGGCTGATACTGTGCTGAGGTTCAGCCTAAGATGTAAACTTAAGGTCTTCCTATGTCTTTTCTAAGCCTTTCCCTGGGCATACAGAGTCACTTTCTAATTAACTCAATATATGCAGTTGTTTTTGAATGTCTTACTATTTAATGTCTAGTACCCAAAAAGAGAAAAATGAAGGGGAGGGAGGGTACTCACTTTAAATCCCCCAAAAGTCATTTCAGCCAGAGGAGGTGAGACTTGCAACAATGGCTGCTGTCCCCTTTGCACCTCTGTGATCAGAAGCAGGAATCAGCAAACAGAGGACAGATTCTCAATATTTGGAGGAAAGCATCTTTATTGCCTACTTTGACTCCCATAGCTATTTACAAACTATCCCATGATCACATGTATCTCATGTACAGCTGCTTGCCACATGGCTGAGGGGTGGGGGATAGGTAGTTGCTACTGTGCTAAGAGCTGAAATGGACCAAAATTGACTACAGTTTACCATTCATGCCTTCCCCTGGAGGCTGTAAGCCTTCAAAAACTTCAGAATTCAAAAATAGTTATATCAGACATTCTGCCAGCGCAATTGTTGTATAGGTGGGGAGACAGATTTCTGGTGCTTCCTACTCTGCCTCTTCCCCAGCAGCCAGATTTTGAGGCTCAAAATCCCAGAGGGAAGGAAAACACATTGATGAGTAGCACAAGCCTAGAGGTGGGGATTCAAGCAGAAAGTGGAGGCTAAAAGGCTGGGACATTAGCAGAACTATTAGTAGTTTCACAATACTCAAGAGATTAAAATTGGAGTTCAGGACCTGCCAAGGTAGAACTTTTTGATAAACACCCAAAGAGCTCTACCTTTGGGATACTCCAAAGAACTACCCTACGCTCCAGAAATAAAGACACACTAGAAGTAAATCAAACCTTATAATGACTGAAACTGAGCCTTGAGTCAGATCAGTCCCTGATTGGAATAAGTGATTTGCTACTATTGTAACTGCATGTCAAAAACTAAAGAAAATCACTTTGGAAAACATGACATCAGGCAGATCCTCTATCACATATTTTATACACTATCCAACATCCAATAAAAAATCATAATGAAACAGAATCAAGCAGAAAAAAATAGAAATAGATGCACAAGGGATCCAGATATTAAAGTTATACAATAAAGACTTTAAACAAACTGTGATTAATATGTTCCTGAAAATAAAAGTCAAAATACAAACTTTTCTAAGAGAACCATACCTACTTAAAAGAAAAATAAAATGGAGGTAACAAATGCAATAAATGAAGTTAAGGACACAATAGGTGAACATAAAAGCAAATTAAATACAGAAAAAAGGCATAGTGATCCAGTAGATACATCAATAAAAAATAATTCAGATTGAAACAGGGTAGAAGAAGGGACGATATGGAACATGGCAAAAGATCTGACACTTGTGCAGTTGGAGTCATAAGAGAAGAGACAGAAATGTAGCAGATAAAATGTTTAATTAGATAGTGGTAGAGAATTTTCCAAAATGAACAAAAGCTACAGATTCAGAATCCCTAAGAAGCCCAAGTAGGATAAATACAAAGAAAACCACACCTAGGTAAATCATAGTAAAACTGCTAAAAAACAAAACAAAACCCAAGACAAGAAAATCTTCAAAGCAGCCAAAAGCGGGGTGCGGGGGGTCACTATATTATTAATACTTTCAAAGGAGCAAAAGTAACCAAAAAGATAGAAGCCAGAAGACAAAAGAATGATGTATTTTAAAGTGTTGAAGGAATAACCACCATGCTAGAATTCTATACATAATGAAAATGCCCTTCAAAATTAAAAGTGAAATAAAAACAGTTCCAGAAAACAAAAGCTGTGAGAATTTATTAACAGCAGACTTGACATGAAAGTAATAGTAAAATGAGTTTTTTCACTGATGGAAGAAATTGAAGAGGGCACAAAAAAATGGAAAGACATCCGGTGTTCATGGACTAGAAGAATTAGTGTTGTTAAAATGTCCATACTACTCAAAGCAATCTACAAATTCAATGCACTCTCTGTCAAAATACCAGTGTCAGTCTTCGCACAAATAGAAAAACAATCTTAAAATTCACATGGAACCACAAAAGACCCCCATAGTCAAAATAATCCTGAACAGAAAGAACAAAGCTGGAGGCATCATATTGACTTCAAAATATACTACAAATCAGCATATATTGTAACCAAATTCGCGTGGTACTGGCATAAAAACAGACATATAGATTAATGGAACAGAACAGAAATAAATCCATGATTACTAAACTTTGTGGTATCCTAACAACTGAATGAACTTCAGATATTGTGACCTTCAATATCTGCTCATCATTTAAATACTACAAACATTAAAAAGATAATACAATGTTATTATAAATAACTATAGGACAATCAATTGGAAAATTCTGAATAAACACACAATTTCCTAGAAAAAAAGCTATCAAAATAACACAGCCAAGGAAACTATCAAGAGAACAAAGAGATAACCTACAGAATGGGAGAAGATATTCACATGTTACACATCCAATAAAGGGCAGATAACTAGAATCTACATAGAACTCAGGAAAATCAGCAAGAAAAAAATCAAACAACCCTATCAAAAAGTGGGCTAAGGACGTGAACAGAAACTTTCCAAAGAGATAGACTAACGGCCAACAAACGTGTGAAAAAATGCTTAACATCTCTAATCATCAGGGAAATGCAAATCAAAACCACAATGAGATATCACTTATCTCCAGTGAGAATGGCCTTTATCAAAAAGTCCCGAAACAATAAATGTTGGTGTGGATGCAGAGAGATAGAAACACTCATACACTGCTGGTGGGACTTCAAACTAGTACAACCTCTGTGGAAAGTAATATGGAAATACCTCAAAGAGCTACAAGTAGATCTACCATTTGATACAGCAATCCCATTACTGGGCATCTACCCAAAGGAACAAAAGACATTCTACAAAAAAGACATCTACACTAGAATGTTTATAGCAGCACAATTCACAATTGCAAATATGTGGAAACAACCCAAGTGCCCATCAATACATGAGTGGATTAATAAAATGTGGTATATGTATACCACAGAGTTCTACTCAGCCACAAAAAGCAATGGTGATCTAGCACCTCTTATATTATCCTGGATAGAACTGGAGCCCATTCTACTAAATGAAGTATCCCAAAAATGGAAAAACAAGTACCACACGTACTCACCATCAAATTGGTATTAACTGATCAACGTTTAAGTGCACATATAGTAGTAACATTCATCAGGTGTCAGGCAGGTGGAAGGAGGGAGGAGGGGATGGGTATATACACACCTAAGGGGTGCAGTGCACACCATGTGGGGGATGGACATGCTTGAAACTCTGATTTGGATGGGGCAAAGGCAATATATGTAACCTAAACATTTGTACCCCAGTAATATGCTGAAATAAAAAAAAAATTTTAAAAATTATCACCACCAAAAAAAGTAAAGAAGATTAAAAAATTTTTGAATATTTCTACATGTATTCAAGAAATAGAATCTGTAATTTAAAAACTTTTCACAAAGAAAACTCCAGGCCCTAATATTATTCCTAGTGAAGTCTTCTAACATTTAGGGTAGAAATGACATCAGTCTCCAAAGATTAAAAAACTTAATGGAAGATCACATCACCTCTAAATAAGCAAAATCAACAAGGTCTCTTAACTTTCAGGCATAAAGATACAGTTTAACCCACTGAATAAAAAACTGCCTGAAAGCACAGAGGACATGGAATGAGTAATCATAAAAGGAAATCATAAACACTAACTATAGCTTTTTAATCAGCTGCAGATATGTGGACTATAACATCTACTGGTATTTTATTTTTTCCTTGTAATATGTATATTTCTATCTTCAAAATAACTTTTCACAACCTCTCTTTTCCCCCTCATAATTTATATAGAGTATATTGGTGATAGTTAACCTGGTAACTTACAGGCTACAGAATACACAGACAAGATTATGGTGGAACAGAAGAGGAAAAGATGTGATCTAGAAACTTAGACGTTCTGCTGAACGCAGTAGCTGAGGAAGCAGGGTGAAGCATAAGTGAGTAGGAAATAGATACTGGCCCAAACACTGGACTTCTTACTGCTCGGCTTAGGTTTTTCTGATGCTGCGAAGCACTCAGAGTGCTCCTAGGTCAGCCTCTCCCAAGGGTTTGCTGGGGCAGCTGGAGGCTAGAAAGTCCAAAATGGTGATTCGTGCTAACATGGTCATCGTCAGTGTAATGAAGTGTATTTTAAAATAAAAGTTGCAGGTGGCATATGTAGTAATGAGAGAATGAAACACAGCCAGCTCCCTCGGGCCACTGAGGCTTGTACCCAGAGGCAACATGTCTGAGCAATTCCTTCTGAACAAAGCATAGCTCAGTGCTGTTCCTGGATCTGGGCCTACTAAATATGTCGAGTTTTGATAGTGATCAAGATTACACATCAACAGATAGTTGAGTGAACAAATGGATTAACATCATACTGTAAGTATGAGCCCAAGAATGTATTTGAAAACAGCTGCTATGAGAAGTACTGGAACAGAGCCGTGATAACAGACCAACACATTCTGGCCCCTAGTGCAGAGAGTCGGCTGTTTGACGAACTTAATAAAAGTGTTGTGTTTTCTGATACTGCTGCTCCAACAAGCTCAAATCCCCCAAGAACAGATAGAGAAGCTAAAGAATGAGGTTCTCTAATCGAGGCCTCTCTAAATCAAATGGGATGTCCAAGCCCAGGAAGGATGGGCCAATTATCACTCAGAGACATGGGTGGTTCCCCACATGCTTCTTAAAGTCTCATTAATTTTTTTGGCTCAATTCAAAAAGCAGTACTTCTGGTCACCTGTCATAAGCAGGAGATTTTTATCTCAACAAGAGAAGATTTTTATGTACTTGGAAAATTCCCATCTTGTTACAAAATATTATGAAATAACAATAGATAGCACATTTTCTTTCTCCCTAAGAAGCTAAAGTACTTTGACATATATCTTATTTAATCTTAAAACAAATCCTTGGAGCTATGGGAAGGAGGGAATTAAATATATTTGGCATATGGAATACCCCAGGCTTGCACAAAAAGTAAGTGAGAAAAACAGTCAAGAACAGAATGCAATGCCTCCAGCTCCCAGGGGCCTCTCTTAGTGTTAGCCTTACTTCAATGACTTTCTGAATCCAGTTATAGCCAAAGAGAACTCACTTCACAATCTAGACTTCTATTCAATCAACAAACACTTGCTGACATTCACTATATGCGACTTCATAACTAGGTTTTGGGAGGGTAGTGTGGACACTGTAGTTGATTAGGCAACATCCATTCCACCCCTCCCCTCTTGGTAGCTTAGTCTGTTCAGGCTGATATAGCAAAAATACCATAAATTCAGTTGCTTATAAAGAACAGAAATAAATCTATAGTTCTAGAGCTGGGAAATCCAAAATCAAGGTGCCAGTAGATTTGGTGTCTGGTGAGGGCTGTCTGTCTGTTTCATAGACAACACCTTGCTGCATCTTCATATGCCGGAAGGGGCAAACAAGCTGCCTGGAGCCCCTTGTATAAGGCCACTAATCCCATTCATGAGGGCTCTGCCCAGTGACCTAATCACCCAATGGCCTCATCTCCAAATACCATCACCTTGGGCATTATGTTTCAACATGTAAATTTTGAGGGGGTCACAAACATCTGGATCATAGGAAATGGTACAAAGCAGTTTGGGCTCTACCCTAGAGCTCAAAGGGTAGATCTGATATATCTAAAGAGCTATCCTGCCCCCGTGACAGTGACCGGTTTAGGAATGGGCATGTGACCAAAGAGAGATTTTTCTGTAGGCTTCTGAGGAAGTGCTTTCTCTCTGTTAGGAGAGAGCAACAGAAAAGCAGACACTCCCCTGCCGATGGCTACTGGCAGCCTTCCCACAGCCCCAGAGGAGCTGCGTTAGGATTAGACTGACGCTGTGGACAGCAGCGTGGGAGATGAAAAGACACTAAGTCCTTGATGACATCATTGAACTTCTGGATCTACTAAAGCCAAAGCCCACCCCACTTCTCGTTTTCCTCTCATATGAAAGCTAAAGAAAAACCTTATCGTATAAGCTAGTTTGACTTGGCTTTCCTAATGCTTATAGCTGAAAACATTCTAATTGCAAGAGGATTCAGAAAAACCTATGCTTACATGGAAAAGGAGCCTACATCCTTGGTTTCAGGTTCTCCTTTCTGGCCTTCATTCCATACAACCAGGACCCCAATAGCACAGGGTGCAGACCCTTCATTTCAAACCCACAGCTCCCCTCAGCCTATTCCCCTCTCACCACTCAGTAGTCGTGGTCCAAGTCATTAGATATCCAGGTTTATGAAAGCTTCCATCCTTATTACAAAATCGTCTATGTGAGGCTGGCCCAGGGTCATGTTGTGGGTAGAGGCCCTGTTGAGTACATTTAAATTTTAGCCCTGACTATATCCCTTTGGCTGCACTTCAGACCTTCCTCCCGGCGTTCTGTCCTTTAGGGGAAGGGACAAAGGCAGCACTGTCTTCTCTGTTGTCGCTTTCCAGTCCCACGTAGAGATTTTCACTGTCCTTGAGCTCCTCAGTCCCCAGTGTAAGCAGACCTACTCCCTAAGCTGCCCTGTCTGTAGGGGTGTCCCTACCTTGATGCTGTCCTCAGACCAACCTAAACGAGGCTGCTGGTGTCCATGTCTGATCTTCGCCATCTTCACGGAAATGGCTACTCTGTGTTTGTGCCCACCTGGACCCAGATGCCCTTCTCAGTTTCACCGGTCCAAATAGTTTCCTGACAACTGTGTCATGGTCTTTCTTTGTTCAAAAAGGTATCTTTCTCACTGGCTGCCTAGGTCGAGGTCCCGTTTTTCTACTTCTTTTCTAGTAGACTCCAAAATCGAGCTCTCTTTCCAGCAGGACTGCCTGCTTGAAGTTGAACAAGAACGGGGAACTCAGGCCATGTGTGCTGAGAAATCCCAGGTGAAGTGTGATGCAAATGCAGATTTCTGACCTCAGGCATGGTGCCAGAAAGAAGTCTTAATGTCCAAGGGCTTTATGCTTCAAAGATAGGCCCTTGTGGTTGTTGGTTTAAACCTGCACACTACACAGGAAGCAATCCGATATCCTACGGACTGGAACCCATAAGGTAAGTCAAAATTGCTCCAATTGAGGCCAACAACTTTGCTGAAGATTTGAAACTCTCTGGAGATTATTGCCCAAAATAGGTGAGCAGAGGAACAAGTTGCTCCACCAGTTGTACATTCAGCATATTTTACATATTAAAGGCCAATTTAGGAATTTAAGTATTAGACTAACCAAGAATTAAGAAGTAGGATTAACCTTTATACTCAGTATCTCTTGGCATTTTATAGCTTTTCAGAAATTTATAAACTCTCAAATTTAAAAGGTGGATATGGTCCTCTTACTATTTTTTTAATTGAAAAGCAAATAGATTGACCCAGCAAAGAGGGAGGCTCTCCTGTCCTGGCCAAATAATATTAATAGTACAGTATCACATTTATGATGCTTTTTCTAAGAGATACTTCAAGTCCACATGGTGAGAAGGTGGCCAACCAAATTAAGATATTCTTTTAAAATATCATTTAACCCAATAAATATTTATTGAAAATTTCTATGTGTAAAACACTAAAGAGGATATACCAAGATGAGTAAGACATTATTTCTCCTCCCTGGGGCTTACAGGTGAAAAGACACATATACAGGCAAATAACTACATTCAAAACTAGATAACATACAGTAAAAAGTAGCCTAGGAAGAAATTAATGACCCTCAGAGAATCTGGTAAAGCCTTATGGAGGAAGTGGGGTTTTAGTTGAGCCCTGACCAACGGGAAACACTCCCACAATTACAGGTGATGGGAGAGTGTTTCACCTGGGGAGGACACCTGATCCCCAGTTAAGGAAGAAGACAAAGGCAGACACAGGTGAGAGACAAAATGTGGTCTGTACAGTGCATCTGGGGAACATAGATTTAGGAGAGACTTAGAGGCCAGGTCAGAGGACTAAATGCCTATCCGAGAAAGGGAAAGTCTTTTTCTTTCTAGCTGGACTCTCTAGTATTGCTCAAGGGAATCATTCACCAACATTGTATAAATAACCCCAGCAAATGCTATGTCAAGTTGCCCATGAGTACAGCAACTACACAGAAAGTCAACACCTATTGCAAATCCGCATCTGCAATTCAGAGAACCTGCCCTTAAACATTCAATTTGGGCTCAGAATGTTTTCTTTGTCCATGGCTGATTTTGTTAGCTGTGTCTCTTCCAAGCAGGAATCACGCAGGCCCCCTATCTTTACTTCCAGCTGCTCTGAGGGTTAATGACCTGTACCATTGAGATGCCCTCCTGAGCGCCTCCAGGGGAATTTTGTGTAGTCCACATAACTCTACATTTTAAATCAGACCATCCTCAACATGTCGTCCACATTTGATGAAAATCCTCCCATCCGTTTTTGCACGATTGCAATCAGACTCGGACAACAAAACATTCTATTTCTCTAGGTAAGTAAAAAGAATCAGCAAGATCTGTGGCATACTTTAAGAGGCACACTCCAGTGGCAGTGGGGTTTATGGATAATAGGATGGGTCTGGGCTGTTAGGAGGATTTTACAATGCTCCAGGCAAGAGGTAATGAGCGCCTGAATTAAAGCAGTGAGACTTACAAGAAGGGGCAGATATGGGAGGCATTTTGGAGATAGGATCAAAAGGGTTTGGTAAGTGATTGAAGGTTCAGAGAGAGAGGCAGAAATGCTGAAGCAACTTCCCAAAGGTATGAGGCTGAGTTCATAGGAAGATGATAACACCACTACACCAGGAAGGGGAAGCCAGCAAGAGCAATAATTCTGGGGCTCAGGGCAAGGGGATAACTTATTTCAAAAATAACAAGAATATGCTTGGCTTCTGTTTGCTGAATTAGTTATAATTAGGGTAACCATATAATGTTATCATCCAGACTAGAACACCATTGAGAGGGGAAAAAAATGGATGATTTCATAATTGCACCAGGACAACAGGTCTAAACGAAGGTTGTTCCAAGTACATGCAGATGTTTGGTCTCCCTATTTATAATGCCTTTCAGTATTCACTCAGTTGGGGCCTAGTGTTAATGAAGGTGGCTCACAGTTCACTGCATCTTGGGACCTCAGAGTTACAGGGTACCCCCAGAAATCCATATTATGTAGTCTTTCAGCACTCCCAGAAAGTCCTTGATACTACCTTCCTTATGTCTGGCCTCAGTTGAAACAGTCCCCAAGATAGTGGACTCGCTATGACATTCAGAAGCCCATTCTGTCTTTGGACAATGCCAAGTGTTCTTTCTCATTATACTTAGCTAAAATCACCTTCCCTGTAAATGCCACACATTGGTACTAATAATACTTCTAATAATAACGATATCACCAATACTCAGATGACTAACATTTATTGAACACCTACAGAGGGCCAGGCCTTCCGTGAATTATTTTTGAGGCTGTCCAACAAGTTTATTTACATTGCAGCACCCCCTTTCACAGATGAGACAGCAGACAGGAGAGGGAATGTTATAATACTTTCTGAGGACACACTGCTAATAAGTAGCAGTGTAGAATTTGAACTAGGTTCTGTCTTCCTGATCTTAAAGCCCACATTCTTTCCACAGTAACACATATCTGCATGCCCAGGTACTTGGCCTCTGGAGGAATGCAGACTAAGCACAAGGTCTCTTCCATATATCAGCCATTATGATATTTGAAATAATTATCATCTCTCCCCTGGCTGACTATATTCTTATTTCAGTCTCCCCACATCTAGACTACCAACAGACACCAGCTTTTTCTTTTTAAAATTTCCGGATCCCTTACTTTCAGCAAGTTTCAATTTAGTAATAATGTAGCTCTTAAAATATGATGTTCAGGACCAAACCCATTTCAGGCATTCACCTAGCAGCACAGACGGTAACAGGCCCCCTACTTGCTCTGTTGTGGGCACGAGGCTTTAAAACGGTCTCTAACGGCTGGTTTTTTTCCCTTCATTACCAGTTGCCCTGCATGAAAAGTGGTCAGTTACTTAAAAGGATTCAGTATAGAGGGTGTGGCAGCTTGATACAATTTATTACTGACTCAAAATGCAGGTTTTGCCGATGGTGGGTGCAGCAGAAATATGTTGTTTTCGCTCATCAGAACCTCCTGCAGATAATGGTGTCCTTATTTCTTTGCACTTTCAGCTTTTATTCCAAATGTGAGCCAGGCTCCACCACTGGGTTCCAACAGCAGAACTTACAATCTAATTTTATCCAATCACATTCCAAGCCTTTGCTTTAGAGATTGGTACAGGAACGGGCACAGTGGCTAGTGGAGTGTATCAGTTAGCTACTGCCATGTAACAAATAATTCTAAAATTCAGTGGCTTTTAACAACAAGCATTTATTTCTTGCTCACATATCTACAGGTGGTTGAGGACTGGCTAATGTTAGGCTTGGATGGTGTCAGCTCCAAAAGGATGATTATGTCCAGGGTTGCTCCATGTGTCTTTCATCCTCCTTGTACAACATGTCTTTCATACTAGGCATTTTCTTCTCATGGTGAAAGGCAGGCAAGGGTGCAGCAAACTTCTTCTTGTATCAAATATGTAGCATCCCATTAGCCAAACAAGTCACACAGGAAAGCCCACGGCCAAGGATGGTTGGGAGGGTACACTGCCTACCAAGAGACCATGGCAAGAAGGGAGGTATAATACTTCTACAACAGAATAAGGAATTATGACCAAGAAATAACTTGATCTGCCACAATGATAGAGTCCAGGCCAACGGAATTCAATTCCTAGTCTTCACTGGAGCTCTTCAAGAAGCAAATTCTATTTCCAGTGGACTGGGTGGTGTGAGCCTACACTTTTGGACTACCACTCAGAGCCAGAATTGTGTTATCCCAGAGAGCCTATAGGAGAACCTATAGGTGACAGAAGTTGAGGCCTGAATCAAGCTATACCTGAAGTCAGAGCCACCTGCTGAAGTTATATGAGTTATATGAAGTTATATATCAGTTATATGAAGTTATATATCAATACATTCCTTGTTTTCCTTAAACCAATTGAGTTGGGCTTTCTGTCACTTGCTGACAAAGGAGTTCTAACAGCTGTAGTAAATGAATGAAATTGTCTTCACAACTAAGCTGTAGCACATGATTATTAAGCCTATAAACACTGCTGCCAGAGTTTTTATAGTGCAGCCTTCTAGCCTATTTGTCACTCTTGCAGCCATCAAGAGGTGGAGTGATGGTGTGCAACACATGAAACCAGGCCATTTCATCTCGACCCTCAAATGCCTTTTAAAACTATTACTAATCATTAGTAGTCTAGGCAAATTTTTAATATTTTACCCCACTAAAAATCCCCTTTTACCTTACTTGATTCCAAATATTTCTCCATGGAAGAAATGCAACTGAATTTAAAATCCCAGGATGAAAGCTCAAAAGATGTAAAGTTAGTATTTTTTAGGGAAAAAAAGAAGAGGAGTCTTATAATTACTTTCTGTTCCTGGCCTGTTGCTCTGTTTAAGGGAGAAACAGCCCGGTGTGGAGGAAAGAGCACTTGATTTCAGAAGCCAGGCCCTCTGTCCAAGCAGTTTCTCTGAGTCTCAGTTTCCCCATCCAGATAAAGGGGATGATTTCTATCTTATACGATTTACAAGGTTGTTGAAATAATCATATGAGATAATAAATAATAATTACTGGATATTTTTACTTTTCCTTATAATAGAATCATTTCCTAAATGTATCAAGTTTAGAGAGAAATCACTTGGTTTAAACTACCTGGATGTATTTTATAATACCTTATACCATATAGCTAGGTGGTTTCTAGTATTGCAACCACAACATTGGAAGAAAAGGTGGCCCTATTTTCTAGTGCTTTCTTAGGAGCAAGAAAGCCTTCCCTCCTGGTTCATTGGCCAGCAGAGGATCACAGGTCTAACTATTAAACCAAACACTGGCGAGGGCAATGGAACAACTGAGATTGGCTAGAGCAGACGTCATTTCCGCCCAACACCATGTTCAAGAGAGGGCACACCTGAACCACACCAAAGTTTATTTCTCACGAAGGAGAAATGGCGCTGAAGTCGGAGATCAAGAGTGTCTGGTGCAGTACTTACCAAGCTCCACTGTAAACAGCCTGGTTTCATGTCTGAATCTCCCATCACTCTCTAACTTCTGGGGTAAGAGGGGCAACATCTTGCTCTTCTATCCCAAGCACCCAGTACAATTTCTGAAAGCTGGTGGGAACTCAGTAAGCACTTACTGAATTTTATTACCAAATTTTACATTCGTTTCAGCTCTAAGGCTCTAAAAACATGTTTCACTGGTAGGCTGACAATCGTTTCTGTACTTCTCTGGTGCCGGGTAGAGAACTACAGGGAGGAAGAAACACCCCATGGTATGTGTAAAACTCCTGTTGGCCTCCTGTGATTCTTTGATTTTTAGCATGATTCCATTTCCCTGCCCCCTATACATTATTATCTAAAACCTTTAGAACTAATTAGAAGTAGGAGGATCAAAGATGATATATTTTAAATTTGCTTCCCGCCTCACCCACTTAAAGTAAAGAATCCTGCATAGCCCATTAAGCTGGAGGTACTTGCTGACAGGAAGGAAACCATCTGGTGAACAACTTCTGTTAATTATGTTGGAACATACTAACGAGAATAAAGAACAGCCCTTAATGACCTTCCCCTTGGTGGCAGAATCCATTGCAGAGTAGACAGTCGTGGCTCAGAGCCAAAAGCTAATGGTTAGTATTGGCACTGAACACTCAAGCTCACTAGGACTTAATAATCTCCCCTCGGTAGAGAAAGTATTTTAGGCATTCACAGCATAAATCCTCCTACCACCTGCATGTAACTGAGCTCCAAAATAGTCATTTAGGGCATTATTTGGAATCCCTTAGTAAATGTGAATCTGGGTGTTACCTTCTCTGTATCTTTCTTTGTTTTTGGACAAATCGAATGAGGCTAGAGACAAAGGTTTGCGTTTTGTTTCAACCAATAACAATATTTAAATGTTACTTGGCAAAGCGCTGATGCAATTATTGCATATCCCAGAGGGATAAAGATACACAAAAATAATTATCCTCATTATGACCTGGATGAGTTAATTATTTATAATAATGTTTCTAATTCCACTTTACCCTTGGCAACCCTATGTTGCCCATGCAAAAAGGCAGAGTTAATGCTTTGGCATTTATATCATGAGTTAACTATAGATATCAAAACACCAGTATTTTTTGTTCCATTCATTTCTTCCTCGCTTGTTTTGAGAACGATTTTTAAAGTGGTTTACACAGAATGACAAGCTTAAGTAAAATTTAAAAGAAAACTATTTAAAATTTTAAAATGTAATATTAAATGTTTTTTAAGAAAACAGAGGGTAGGAAAATAAATTAAAACCAAGAGTGAGGCTAGTATACAAATATGCATCATGAAATCCTATATGTTACTGCAGGTGGGCCACAAACTTGTCTCTGAGCTTCCTAGTAGCCCACATAGAAGAGGCAAAGTACTTCAGTGGGCACTTGAGGGGTCAGAAAAAAGTTTTAAAACCATCTCATGTATAAGAGTTCTCTAGTATTAAAAGTACTTAAAGCTGACTGTATCACCTAGTGCATTCACAAAACGTATGCATTAGGAAAAATCCTAGAAATTGCTGCTTCAAATCAGGTGGGAAAGGTTATTTTAACAGAAATCTTAAATAAAAGTTCTATAACTATGAACTGTCAACATTGAGCTCCTAAATTATAACAAATCTGTAAAGAATATAAATTTGTAACATATTAAATTTTAATAACTGTAGAGATTAGCCAAGAAAGTACTTTACACAATTGCTTGATGTATATTTAAGACTTTTATATGTACATCAAGAATATAATTTTTATGAAGGTAGGTATGTCCAATAGTTTGCACAGAAGTAACAAAATAAAAGTTGTTTGTGCCTAAATCATCCCATCTGTGTCTCTTGGACAATACTCAAATCTTCTTTGCAGCCACATGCATCAAGCAATTGGCTAAATATCCTTGTAGACAGGATGTCTCCTATTTGCATTTGAACCACTCTTCTGTTTAAAATATAAATGCAATTAATTTACATTATTTATTTAATCTGTCTTTGCATACTAATGTCACAAAAACTGAAAATAAATATTAGGTCATTATCAACATGCCTCAAAATATCTTTGTGTTCAGTGAAATTAAATGATTTTTTGGAAAAAAAAAAACTAACCTCAACTTTGTTTGAAGCTTTTGATGCTTCTCCACCTCCTACTATCATCTGCGCCGCCTACCACTAACTTTGAAGTTGGCTCATCTGGTAACAGACTTACTGCAAGCTGTAGTGCACACCTACCATTCAAAGAGTTAGATGTTGTCCATGTGACAGATTTAATCAGTCCCTTGGTCTCTCAGACATGCAGCTGGCGGTGAATTCTTTTTTGCTAGTGTAATATTGTAAGTATCTTAAGTTAAAATTAAAGCTGCCATTAAATTTTCATCTTGTTCTTCAAGAAGACTGTTTTCTGGACATAGCATGTGTATACATTTTTTTTTTATGTGGTAGTGCCAAAGAGATATTTTATACTACATCAAATCTTTAGTGTTCTGAAAAAAATAGCCCAATTTAATAGAAAAGTCAGTAAAGAATCCAAGTTGCTAGATCTGGGTAAAAGCAGATCACCTAGAATTATTGGTAAAAATAAAAATATGACCCACTTTGGCAGTTTTATGCTACAGATGCTGCATTTAAGATGACAGCATTGAAATACAGAAAAACATGTGGGATTTATAGAAATTCTCTCCATGTCCAGATTGCCTGGCCTCTGCAAGTCAAAATGTCACTTCTGAAACACATCATCTACTAGTCCTTTGGCAAAATAAACAATCCTTAGAAAGTCCCCCATGTAACCAACAAGGTAAATAGTAGCAGAGTTGGAATATCATCACACTCAGGAGAGGATGGAGCTTCAGCTATTGTCAATTTTTTATAGAGAAGTCAAAAAAGGAAAGGGAATTAAAATCAAATATCAGACAGAAAAGGCTTTGAAATGACAAAATGGACTTTTGACAACTACCAACAAGTATGCATCCTGGGGGAGATGCTGGGTGTGGTTGGGGAGATGGAGGAGACCAGCTAACAGTAGAATACATGCCCTATTCAGTGAAGAAAAATGAGAACTCCAGGGATCAGAGAAACATTGTAAAGACTAATGCTTTGCTGTAGTCATCCGCGCCCCTTCTGCAAATTCTACATCTAGGCCTATAGCAAGAGTCACCTTACAAATCTCCCTTGCCATTTTGATCAGGTAGAAAAGTATGTCAATGTTTTTAGTCTCATTTTTATGGAAGCTAAAGCATAGGGAAAGACATAAGAAAGGACTTTAAAAAGTTTGTGGGAAAATGGAATTAAAAGGTAAAAATTAAAATGTAAATTTTATTTCTCAACATAAGCTCCAGCTCCATAAATTTCAAGACACTTTTGTAAGTGATGATACCAGCCATTTAGTCCATCCCTAAAGAACCAAGAGTCCTGAGAATTTAACCATGTCAATGCAGTCTTATAATCTAAGATTATGATGCAAATTGGTTAAGGAACAAAACACTATGCCCTGCGGTTCTGTTAAATGATAAAGCAACAAATTCATATGGGTAAATGTGAGACTCTCCCTTTTTGAAAAGTATGTTATCATTTTTTATTTTGGATGATCTCTAGATTCTTGGGTAACTTGGGAGTGAAAAGCCATGATTCAATTTTGCACAATCATCTTAAAGAATGAGTAAAGGCTTTTATCTTGGTTTAGCAATTATCGTGTTTGTCTCAGAGGATAGAAATTTGGCTCCCATTTATACAAACTCACCTTGTAATGGGCAAATTGCTTAATCTCCTTATTCATCATCTCCCCCATCCATAAAACAGCACAATAATATTTACCTACCTCGCAAAGTATTGTGCATCTCTATTAATGTTTGGAAGATTAAGATTTTTAGATGAAAAGAACTGTGAAGTACAATTATCATCTTATTTGCATGATATGTTATGGAACAAGACTTTAAGATGCTATTCCTGTGACAAAGGCCAATAAAGACATGCAGATCTATGCATCTGCGAGCCAAAAAACTGTCTATAAATTGATTGTCTTTGGAAATGATATGAATGTTTTATCATAGTCTAATTTTAGAATGTTTCCTTTTTATCTCAATTGCTGAGTTACCGATGATGAAGGAGGAGAGTTAGAAGTTCCCTCCATCATCACAGCATTCTACCCTCGGTCTTTACCTATCTCTTAATCAAACACACAAACACACAAAAGATTTCATTCTTTTCCAGGTCAGGTTAAGGGGAAAGACCTCTAAAATAAGACTTTTCTCTGTGTTCACCTCTTTTTTTATCTTTTTTTCCTTTCACACGTTTTACATGAACAATTCATCTTTCTTCCTCTTCAAGGAAATTGCCACGAACGTCACCCTTGAATGTGAAATTTTAGTACCCATAAGCACACTGATTAGAAAATACCTGATTACACAGTGACCGTTTCTGCCTTATGTTTTCAATGGCTAGGACAGTTTGAAAGACCATTGCAGGAAATTATGCTTAGAAAACAGTTTAGACCCCCAAAGAAAGCAGAGAGCAGACCAAAGGATTTCTAACCAAGTAACCACCCTACAGATTCCTTGCTAAAGCACACATTTAATCACATCCCTGGTCCGCTTAAAACCAGTTTCCATGGCTTTCCACAGTCCGCAGGTAAAGGTCATGGCTTAGAGGCTCTCAACAAACCAGCACCAATCTCCATTATAGTCCTACTGCCTACTGCCATCCTCCTCCAAACCCTTAGCGCAAAATGCTTTCTCCTAACCTCCATCTAATTCTCAAGACTCAGCTCAAAATTTCTCTCTCCCGTCATCCCAGGAACCACCATCCAGGTTTCCATACTATTCATAAACACATGTGCATTAGCAATTGTTATGTTCAAATATATCTATACACACATATGGAATATATAAAAATAACATTTAAATTATTTTAATATAGTATTTAAATTTAAATCATTAAATTATATTACATTTTCATTATATCTTTATTTTTTATTTATACTGTATGTATATTTATTTCTCTAATTTATATTTTGTCTTCTGTACTCCTATCATAGTTTTTACATATATTGGCACTTAAGATAATGTAACAAATTTTTTCAACAAAGTAAAATTATCTGTAACCCTATTAATAACACTTCTGCAAATTTTCTCCCCCAGGCATGCATCTTTTGCATAGCTAATATTATAGCATAGACATCTGCATATTCCTTTATTATTTAGGAGCACTGGCATATGGTAGGCATTCAATAAACATTTGTGAATGTATGTAGCTTTCATAATTCTTTTGGGACTACATAATAGTCCTTCAAGTTAATGCATCCTCATTTTTAAAACAGGATAAACAATGTTGAACATTTTGGTGGTTTTTCATTTTTTTACTTTTACAAAAAAAAATACTAGAGTGAACATCTTTGAGAATGCATATTTGTGGGTCGTGTTGAGTGATATTTCTTTGACATTTGTAGGAACGGATTGTTTAAAACAAAGGATATGTTCATCTTTTTGGTTCTTGTTACATACTGCTGAATTTTCTTTCTAATGCCAAAATTCTAGGATTCAGAGAGCGTCTTGAATTCTCCAGTGGCTGCAGCAAAAACCAGAAGCCAGCAGCCCGCCACTGGTGCCACCACAGTCCTTGAAAATGGCAAGACAGACAGTCCCACATTCTTTTCTTTCATGGATGATTTAAACAAAATGGAAAACCTGTGCTAGAAATTGGCTTAGAGCATCCAATGGATGAAATATCATGTTACACTAATGACCAGAGACGAGTTGGATAAACAAGATAAACTCCGAGTTGCGTTCTTTCCCAGAATCTGAGAGTAGCACTTTGGAGCATGGATTCACAGTTCTGTTTCTAGTCTATTTTTAAAATATCAAAGAGAAGGACCAGATGTCACAATGAATTAACATCCTGGACTTTCAAATCTAGAGACATAGATTCAAATTCTCCCTGGTTGAAAGTAAATATGAGTTTTCTGGCTTCTTGGAGATCCCTAGTGGATATTTCATTCACCCCCAAATTTGACAGTTTGACAGGATGATCCCAGCATCTTCTTTTTTATTGTGACCTGAGGGCCGAAAGCTCAGATGAGGTGAGGCAGGTGCCATAACTGAGCAGAGGGAAGAGCCAGCCTCATCTCCCACCCCCTCACCACACAGACCTCCGGGGATTCCTATCTACGGTTCCACATTTCCCCATCAAGAGGCACCGAGTCGCACAGCTGTTGTTGAAGACAGACAGGAAATAAAGGAGGAGCAGCTCTGGCCTCTCGACTGACTTAATGATGGAGAGTCGAGGGCCATCAAAGTGCAGCTGCAGAATCCATTGGCATAGCCAGGATACTGTTGCAATCCACCCAAGTGGATTTAATGGTGGTACTCCCCCAGCAAGTGTCCCCTCTGTGACACACACCTCCCCCAGCAAGTGTCCCCTCTGTGACACACACCTCCCCTCTATGACACACACCTCTCAGAAACGCAAGTCCATTTCTGAGATCTCATCACAGAGACTGTGGCAATCCCATTAACATTCTCATGCCTGATGGCCATTTATTCCAGGAGGTCTTCCTGCTAAGTCGGGGTTACCTACCCATTCTTTGTGCTCCCCTGGCATCCTTCTCCCCATCCCAGCACTTCTCTCACTGCCTGTAGTAGCCAGTACCTGTCTGCTTCCTCCACTGGCCCCTAGACTCCATGAGAGCAGAGAATGCACCTACCCATTCACCAGTGTATGCCCCGGAGCCTAGCAGAGGGCACGTTTCTATTAACAGATAATTCTTTGACTCATGGCTATCTAAGCATCTCAGCAAGATCCTCTGAATCACCCTGGAAATCATCTCAGATGCCTGTGGGAAAAGAAGAGTGGTATCGGAGAGGCAAACCTTGTGTAGGGCAGGCTCTCCCATTGGGATCCGGGATGGAGAGGGAGCTGCCGCAGGCTTGCTGCCAGCAGGGCATCTCACCCAAGGGAAGCAGATTTCCTCAATGGGAAGTGTGGCCGGTGTGATGATAGCAAATGACAAATGATCTTTCCCTCAAAAAGACAAAGCAAAGGGAGGTAGCAAACTGAGCATCCTTTGCTCAATCAGCATCGATGTGCAACTCAGAATAATTAGACTTCGGGAAAACCTTCACTTGGAAATTTTTGATCAACAATGAAAAACAACTACATGTACAACCTTACTTCAGATATCTGTTTCTTTCTAGTTAAGCTGGATTTCCAATTTAAAGTATGTTTAAACAGACTTTTAAAAGGGCAGAAGCAGCAAATTCTTTCATCCACCTCCCCCTTGACAGCTTTGCCCCAGGCCCCCTGCATGGAAAAAGCCTGGCTGCTCCTGCCCGGACTTTCTGAGTAGGTGGGCTGTCCATCGCCTCCCGATGCCCTGTTTTCATTTGAGTTTAACGCTATCAAACTATGAGCATATGTTTCCAAGAAAAAAAAAAATGTCTTTTAAGGCATAGAAAAGACAGTTGAAACATTCTTTGTCCTCCTCCAGAAACCCAGGAATGAATTCCTCACCACCAAGGCAAGTCCAGGAGAGAAAAGGGCAACCAGCCAGGAAGGGAAAGGACACCCAGAGATTGCCGACCAAGTCAGGCGGCACTAATAACAGACCTGCGCAGACCAGCCTCCCGGCTCTAACCTGCAGTCGCGGGAAACCCCAGGGAACCTGTCTCTTTCTCTTTCATTTTTTGTTACTGAAAAATATTACCCAGAGCTCTTCCTCTGAGTCTCTCTGCACCCCGATATTTGGGATAATTGCCACCCACCTCTCTTGAGCTTGGGTGCTAACATCTCCTCCCAGGGTTGGGGTTTTAAAGGGAGCTGGTTTAAAACTGTCAGCGAGAGAAGAGAGAAGGCCAAATTGCTCTCGTGCTTGAGCCTGTGGGCCAATTTGTTTGTAAGTGGATTGGTATGCGGGGAAGATAGAGCTGTCTGGGGAAATGCTACACGACTGCCTTTAGTAGAGGATACTCCTCCTGCCGCTGCACTTGAGCCCCCACCTGGGGAGAGGCAGGGAGATCCTGAGCACAGAGGAGAAGAAGGGCCTGCCCTGTGTGCTTACAGGATAAAAGGACAGCAGAGGCTGCCCAGTGAAAGAAGGCAGGAGCCTTCACCAAGGTCAACCCAGAAATCAGAGCACGCACTGCAAGGTCTGTGTCCAAAGTCAGGGAATGTGGGCCAAGGAGGAAGCTTGGATGACAGAAGGGAGATGAAGCCACACAGGGTTCCGGCAAGCGTCTGCAGCAGCCCTTCACCAGGAACCAAAGGAAAAGTTGCTTTTCTTTCTTTTTTTTTTTTTTTAATGAAATCGCTGCGACTTCCATTGCCTTTTTAGTTGGGTCTACACAGCCTCTCAGCCAATAATATAAATTCCATCTGAAGGCCGGCATCAGCTGCAGAGGCTGAAAAATGTAAGCTTGGGGAGAAACAGATTTACATTCTAATCTCGGTTTTGCTTCATACTATTTATGAGACTTCAGGCAAGATACATAACCCAATTGAACTTCAGTTTTCTGATCTGTAAAATGAAAATAATAACTCTCACGAGAAGGCTGAGGGATCTTGGGATCTCTGAGGGATCTTGAAAGTCTGAGGAGCCACACTGGGTACAATTCATTCTCCAAGAGCATTATCCCCACCCCCTTCTATCCGTTCCCCTTTCATCTCAGGCGCCAGAAGCCTGGGAACTACATATCCCAGATGTGCTTTGCACCAACATTCTGGATGGGACTTATGTTTGACAATGAAATTCATTTGCAGGGTATTTGTAAGGGGTAGAGAGCAAGAGGCCCCTCTTCCACAGATGTGACCGCGTGACAGCTGGCTGGTCTCTGCACTCCACTGCCAGGCACCAGCTTAGGGGCTAGGAGCCAGTTGTCACTTCCTGCAGCTTCCTGATCTCAAGCGGCAGCCTGCATGGCGTAACCTCAAAGCTAAGAGCCATCCACCTTATTTTCCTGATTCTGGTCTTTTCCACAATGTACTAAGCACTTGTTTTCATTTTCTATTGCTGTATAGCAAATCACCACAAAATTAGCACCTTAGAACAATGCCACTTACCATCTCCTGCTTCTGTGAGTCAGGTCAGCTCAACTGGGTTCTATGTCAGGGTCTCCACAGGCTGACATGGAGGGGTCAGCTAGGTTGAGCTCTTATCTCAAGGCTCTGGGAAGAATCTACTTCCAAGCTCAGTCAGGGTGTTGGCAGAATTCATTTCCTTCTGGTTTTAGGACTGCGGTTCTCATTTCCTTGCTTGCTGTCAACCAAGGGCCTCTCTCGGCTCCTTAAAGCCACCTGCATTCCTTCCCACCTGGCCTCCTCCATCTTCAGACCAGTGACACCTCATCCAGTCCTCCTCACAACCTCCCAGCCAGCAGCAGGAGCCCCACATCCAATCTCCCTCACACTTTGACTCTCATTTGCTTTTGTGCTCTCAACGAGAGAAAGCTGGCTGCTTTTAAGGGCTCATGTGATTAGATCAGGCCCTCTCCGATAATCACTCTTCCTTAAAATCAACTGTGCCACATATCACAGGAGTGTTACATCAGCATATTCACAGCTTCTAGGATTAGAGTGGAAGATCTCTGGGAGACCATATTAGAAATTCTACCTACAACGGCACCTAATTCCCTCTATTAAATCACATTCTGCGGCCGGGCGCGGTGGCTCACGCCTGTAATCCTAGCACTCTGGGAGGCCGAGGCGGGTGGATTGCCCAAGGTCAGGAGTTCGAAACCAGCCTGAGCAATGAGCGAGACCCCGTCTCTACTAATAATAGAAAGAAATTAATT